>JAUTBZ010144351.1:0-12426 GCA_032361785.1 Lepetodrilus galriftensis
CTGAAGGCAACCGTTGATGCCCTAATGAGCAGTGCTTTTGCCTAATCCAGCAGGGAGAGGGTTAAGGCATTTCCGGTTGCCTTCAGCAGGGAGAGGGTTAATTTACTTTGCATCTCCAATTACCCCAACCACAAAAACAAAACAAACCTCGGACTGTTTGACGGAGGACGGTTCTATGATTGGCTCCGTGGTGACGGTGTCGATTCGGTCTGGTTTGGATGGGGTGGCCTCGAACTCGTCGACGGTGACGGCAGCAGACGGCGACGCGACGTCCTCCACGCTGATGTTGGAGTGTGGCAGCACTTGGAAGAAACACATCAGGTACGTCATGATAGACTTCTTGTCTGGGTGACTGACGTCCACGTCTGAAAGAAAAGACGATGCACTAAAAAGACCTGAAACAATTACAATCTACAAAGACAGAACTGGAGTCTACATTTCTCATAAATTGCAATATTGAAATTGGTGAAAAGCAACCAGCGCCACAATTGCGAATGCTGTCCATTTAAATCCAAATCCAAGTTTTTATACACCCAATGGATCCTGATTTTTACTACAGCAATGATTGCCTTTGCAAGGAAAAAACTTTAATATCTTTGTTTGATTGAAGCAATGGATAACAATGATGCACAGTTCTGTCAATAGTCTCATTTTTATATAATTTTACTTGATAACTATCATTTTCCATGTATTTGAACGCAATTTCCTTCCGATGTTAAACTTGATTGTGTGAGTGAATATGGAGTTTAACGTCGCTGCAGGAATCTTTCACCCATTTGCAACGATAAACTTGATTGAACGGTATGATAAATTGATGATGGGGACCATTACCATGACATTTAGCTAGCTGAACTATGCATGGAGGTGCTATATTAATGATTTAGGGTTGAGTTCAAGGTTGGTTGTACCTTCTGCGTCCAGGAGCCTGTCGATGCCCAGCTGTTCCTGTGCAGTCCGAAATGCATGTTCCAGGTTCTCCTGATTGGATTTTGACAGCAAGTCATTATAGGTGAACAGCTCAGGTCTGGAATGAAAGAACACAACATCACAATGCTGCGATACACGTTTGCCCAATTTACAGAAATGGCCTGAAAAAGATTGAAATTCTCTGTAATGTCCTTCAAAGTGGAGGTTTTACAGTGTTTTCCCAACAGGATTGTCAGTGAACTGTTTATGGTGGGAGAAAACCTGCAGCAACTATGAAAAGACAGACCAAGCCGGGGCTGGTATTGATGAACTATTGATGCATATACCACAGGGAGTTGAGAAGGAAAATGAGGATACACTGATCCATTTACACTACCATAGTACTACAATTTCACACTATTTATTAGATGAAATGTTGTGTGATCACTGAGTGAGTGAATATGGAGTTTAACGTCGCTGCGGGACACTGACCTGAATCTGTGTATAAGAGCACTGAAGGCCAGGCCAGTTCTCCAGCTGCTGGTGAAGTTCTTGATGTCCACGTTCTCATACCTACAACACAGACAAAACATAAAGAAATGTTTTACTTTAATATAATCAGTGGTTTCAGTAGTATCGGAAGTAGGTGGCAGAGTAACAAAAGTAAGAGGCAAAAGACCTGCATAAATCATAACTTTCATCTACAAAGTAGAATCAGCAAGATTGAAAGTAGGCGTCAAAATTATACCGGTTGCCGCACCTGATAATGCATTTTTAACTCTCTCCATGCTGAAGGCAACCAGAGTGAGTGAGTGAATATGGCGTTTAACGTCGCTGTGGGAATCTTTCACCCATTTTCAACCAAAGATGCCCTAAAGAGCAGTGCTTGTGCCTAATCCAGCCGTGCGAGAGTTAAAGGTACATTGAACCATTAATTGGTTCAATCGGCAATGCTCTATAATTATTTTTGATTCGTGATGTTCTCTATCAATATTTTGAACTGTTCTTCTATATCCACATGGAAGGATGATATGAATGATGATGTGAATCATAAATCTTCTAGCACCTTGAGAAGGAAAATGAGAGCACACTGATCCATTAACCGCGGTAACAATGTAGTACTATGAACACACATTCGAGTGTGGATTGGGCACAATATAAATGTGCATAATATCATTATTAGTGTATTTTCAATTAGTAATGGTCTACATCCATATGTTCTATTTCGATACTTTCAATTGGTGATGCTCTACATATATATTTTTATCTTCTACATCCATAATTTAATTTGGTGATATCCTACGTACATTCGTCGCAAATGGGTGAAAGATTCCCGCAGCGACGTTAAACTCCATATTCACTCCTACGTACATGCCATAATATATAGACTGTGTTCTACACGTGTGTTGTCATGTCAGTATACTTACTCTGACGTGCACTGACGACACCAGGCTAGAAGAGTTTTCTCGAGGTTCGTCTGACGAAGATCCTCCATTACATGTTTCATCACATCCTTCACCTATTAAAACAAAATCTATACGTGTTAAAATTACTTCTTTTAAATGATTAAAAACCTTTAAAAATATAATAAACTTTAAAATAATTAAATTAATTTTATTATGTCCACGATGTCATTAACCACTCACCTGCCAATGAAGGATGATGCTCCACACAAGACCTAGGGTTAACTTGGCATTACCATCCACAATGTCATTGCTGCTAATATTTACAAGCTTAATCTGAAAGTAAATAAAGTGTAGACTTGAAATAAACATGTAGGAAAAAAAGATATAGAGAGTGCAAGTTTCTTGAAAAGTTCATTATGGAAAGAATCTGAAAATAACACTTTGGATAAATTTATAATTTTCAAGAATTGTAATTTATAATGTTCAAGAAGGTGAACGTGGCAAATTTCACATCTTCAGAATTATTTCGACACCTATGAAAAATGTGTAGTAATCCTCGCATAGACTATAGAATACCAATGTTTATAAACATTAATTTCAGGAATGTTGTACTTTGAGTACAAAGAGTGCAAAGTGGACACAAATTTGGTAACTGTTATACAAATCATCATATCACAACTGACACTTCCTATAATACACAAGCTATAACAAGCCAAGCAGAAACACAGGATTCCTGACAGGGAGGTAACTCTGAACATACTAACAAGCCAACAGATTTCTCTCTCTGAACCTTACCAGTAGAACATCTGTTTGGCTACAGCAATATTTAATCTAGCAAATCTTGCATCTTTTTAAAATACCTGTACAATGTTGTCATGTTATATGATATTTATGAGACAAGAATCCCTTCTTTTGAAGCAAGCCAGAGTAGATTATGTCATGTTTAGATGGGTTAAAAGCCTCTTTAATTATGTTGTTTATTGTTTCCTAAAACATCCACAAACAAGGTGAATCAGTCCTTGTATACCATCTCGAAAAATATGTATTCATGAGCAAGGTTTTCCTCATTTTGTTATTTTTCCAATTTTCAATTGCTACGGTACATGACCAAGCCAGAAAGGTAACTTTCGCAAACATCAATACTGGCCTCACGGGACATTCTAACATTCTACCACTGTACTACCACCTGCCCCACCGTGACTGGTAGTGGTACCAATTAACCAAGGATTATACAAACACATTCCATTTTCCCCAGCAAGTGCAAGTGCAACTCTACTGTGAATATGATACAGGGGTGTCACTCAACAGGATTCAAACTTGAACCTTCAGGTGTGTATTCCTACACGCTACCAGCTGCATTATCTGGAAATCTTCTCATAAAATTTACATCATAGTAAAAATTGGAAGAAGTGGACATAAAATGACTCTCATTTGTGAAACCAGTGTACTGTACATCAGTCGTAAATATTATATTCCTTATAATCTGGCAGTTTAAGTAATATTAAATATCACATATTAGTACATATTATTACCTTGCTTTTCATCATGATCACAATATTATTACTCACATCAGATTAGAATATTTGGCAAAATGCAAATATAATAAATAACAAGTGTCATGCGATAATACTAAATAATATTATGAAAAGGATTTAATTTACATTTTTTTTTTAAAGCAATAAAAGCAATATTAAAGAATCCATTGTTAGGAACTAGACATGTCTGTGGCGCTTCCTTCAACAAGACACAATAGATGTTCTGTTATTTAATTATCTGCCATCAGACCTCGATAAGTTAGACAAGACAGACAAGGTTAAACTCAATTACTGACTTGAGGTATAGTTTCCATCAATAGAGATTATAGATTACCAACAGAAATTTCAATTAAAAAATCGCGCTTTCTGTCAGTCTGTCTGCCAAATTGGTAACCAACACATAAAACACAACTGATATTCTCCTGATAATTGATAAACACCTGTTTTAAAGATTTGAAAGAAATGTAGACATTTACGTAACATGTGCATTCATTCAGATTAAACCGGTAAAGAAAGAAATTTACAAACAAACAAACAGCATAGTCTAAATTTATACTATTATCATGGTGATAAAAAATAATTTTGGAATGGTGGTGAAAATTGCTCGTCTGCGGTATAGACTTATATATTATTTATACTGTCCAACTGACAAATGTAATTTATTTTATATTGTTGTAATTTCCACCAAGACATTCTATAACTGGAACATTAAACATTTTCTTAGAGACCAAGACCCTTGCAAAATACATGACTTTACACTTTAACCCTCGACTAGTTTTAAAGCGATCGATCCCATTGACGGCAATAACGGTTCTTTTATACGATTTGCCACCCACAATTACACTTTGTGTACAGATCATGATTATTTCATGTAAGTCATGGATCCATTATAGCCATTAACTCTTGCAAGTTTGGCAAACACCACCTTTTTTTTTCTTTTTACAAGACACGTTTTACACCATGGCCCTCGAAGACGCCGAAATAGCACTACCAATCCTTTAACTAAACATCAGAACAATACATTAACCCATAATAGATCAAAGAAATGGGTCCACCTATTGTTCATTCTCGGGCCCAATGTCCATGATGTCTTAACATGTCAGTCCATGCTTAGTGATATATAGGTACTGGAGTCGCATTCCATTAGTAATGGGCGCAAACCACCGAAATAATTCTGCAGTGACGTTAAATTCCCAAACCACTCGCGTTCCATTTGTAACTGTGCAAGTGTTTTATTTACATACTCTGAGATGCAACTGTTTTCAGAGAAAATATTGAAATGCATCCAACATGCACTTTTACTGCATGTGTGAGAAGTCAGTGCCTGCAAGGTGTAGACTATAAAAATGCAAATGGGAACACATGTTAAAAGTGCAAGGATGTAAATAACAATAATAAAAAATAAAAAATAAATGATAATAATAACAATGTGTACACTAACAATGCACCACATTTGTCCTTGAAAGCATACTCATAGCACTACATTATTACAGTGCACTCACTTTCCCTCTCAACCACCTGAAGAGTATACATGCTATAAGGTAATAGATCTATACTGCTCCTTCATAATTTTTACCGAAAATACAAATTAGAAAATCAAGAGTAATTCTTATAAAACCTTCAAGATTGATGTAACAGACATCTTGTAAAATTCTAAAACAAATTACACAATTTTTTACAAAACCCTCATAATTGATAATGCAAAGCACACATGTTCTGGTTAGTCTGTGTCACACCTTGTTCTCACCCAAAAACTCCTATTCAAAATATTCCCCTAGATCAGTTAAGGAAGTCTAGATAGTCTAATGTTCTGGTGAAACCCTCAAGATTGATACAAAACCTAAAACTAGGTCATGACCTTTTCTTAGGTACACTTCGACATCAGATCTCGGACTAATAATATTATGCTTTCATTGACAGAATCTCTGAGAGATGCGACAAGCATCAGCCACAGCAGCTAACATAGCCTTCCATCTGGAAAGCGCCACTTCGTCAGTGAACGTTGGGACTTCCTGTTCAGACCCTCAGTAATTACAGTCTCGTTGAGAGGAGAGTTCCTGTAGACCGAGGTGATTAACTCTCTTCAACAACACACAGCCCTTACGTGTACACCGGTGTGAATTAAAATATTGCCACGGAAACCGCAACCAACTACTTGTCTCAAACACGAGGCAAACGGCACCACAGTGTCTCCATTCGTCCACGTTCGTATCTGGTAATTAAAACATAACCGAAATACCGAAATGGTGAAGTACGTCAGAAATACGTTTAGTTAAGTATGCTACAAATAGGAGAGAAGCCATGCAGGTAGATAGATATAAACGACTTCTAAAAATACGCCAGCTGTGTAATGAAGTTATCTAAACACTGTGTGGCCGTGGTCCTTGAGAGACTCTCGTAAGGAGGACAAGAGCCACTGGAGAGACAGACAGAGCTCACTGGAGATACAGACAGACTATTTCAATCATCATCATCATCATCATCTCCATTGTCATCATCATCTCCATTGTCATCATCATCTCCATTGTCATCATCATCATCATCATCATCATCATCACCATTGTCTATGTATATTCTTTATCCTATTATCACACATACTTGCCAATATAAGAAAGACCTTAATATAATGCATCATTCTGTGAAACAGGACCCAGGTTTACCAATTAAAACTGACATCCAAAACTGAAGAACATTCATATCACTAAACTCTACATTGAGTCTGAAGTTCTACATGGAGTTAGTGATTGAAAATCTAAACTCTGCTTTTTCACTGCAAATCCGCTTCATTCAACATAGATCAGCTACATAAAACACAGAATCTGCAATAAGTTTGGTTACGATTTATGGTTTCATGTCAGTTTAAATTGGTAGGCCTGAATATGTTCCAACCTCATTACGAGTTCCTAGCATTTTATGTTCGGTCTGGTTTATACCAAAAGTAGGATCTGGTTTACACCAAAAGTAGGATCCAATTACACAAAACTTAAATTTCCACTAACCAATTACAAGATAGAATTCTTTTTCTGACCAATTTGAAATATGTAAACATAAGGTTTCAAAGTACTGGTACTACAGCAACCATCCTAGATTCTTTATCTGCTTAATATGAATTTCATTGGCATTTAATCATCGTCAGATGATATCTTCTCCAGGCATTTAATGAACCATTTTATCACTTTTTTCCCCCTTTTCATACACAATCATTGAAAAGCTGCAATAAAGGATGTCCCATTTTGGCGCTGAAAATACCTTACTTGGCACTTGCCTTCGGGACATCAAATCTACCTTAGCAGCGGCACCTGTTTAATTCTTGAGTTATTCCTGTATAAAACCCAGACCTCTCTGCCTCAACGAATTGCTTCAGGCAGAAGTTTCTAGGTAATTATCAGCTCCTCCAAAACTACAAACAGCAAGGTGCGGGGCGATATTCACGTTAAAATCCACGGACAACTGCTGAAGGGAGGTAACCCAGTACAAAGCCAGGATGTGTATTTAAAGTGATCACCACACCTACAACACCACTGCCACAGGTCAGATAACTACTATACCTGGTATAAACATTAACCTCCTGTCATAGGGAGAGTGAGTGAGTGAATATGGAGTTTAACGTCGCTGCGGGAATCTTTCACCCATTTGCGACGATAGGGAGAAGATACTAACAGAACAGGTGTAGGTAATAGACATTAAAAAAAATATATATAATCATTAAATTAAATGCCATTGGTAAGTGAGTGAGTGAGTGAGTGAGTGGGGGAGTTATTGTTTTGTTTCATGTTGCAGCAGGAATATTTTCATCCATACGTTAACAAAGTTTGGAAGTAAAAAGTAAAAGCAAATTATGAAACTAGTTTTAAAATCAATAGAACATGACAGGGTTCCACTTTGGTTTACATTTTTTAGAGTCTTGGGGACGCATGTTAATATACTTATCAACAATTTTTATTAATAAAGTGCATCCAAACTTGCAATTTTTGCTTATGGGACGCAGGATTGCGCGTTCGGAGAAACCCTGACATGGTAACCTAATAAGGCTAAAAATGAAATAAAATAATTCTTTTTTAATTAAAAGAATTATGGTTATCATTGTAATACAACAATGGTATATGGTATTAATAAAAAAAGTAAAAAAAGTAAAATCTTATATACAATTTTTTAATATACAGTAAGGAATATATCTAGAATCAAACTCATACCCAACCATTCCTCATAAAACATACATCAAGAAATCAATTCAACATTCTCGACAGCTTGCCCATAAACGAAGATATTCAATTTCTTGCACAATTTACTGGCTTTCATCTTTATACAGCAGTGGATACTGATACGTTGATAACCACATAATGTCTCTACGATAAACTACCCATCATGCCTCATACTACCCATTATCCTCCATTACATCACGGCCTGTTGAGGAGAGGTGTGAATGTTCGTTCTGCGGTTTCATCCAGATCTTGGAATCTTTCCAAATTAATCAGGAAAAAAAAACTAAAAGAAAAATTTCCATTCGGCTATTCCAGTTTCAATAATGGTAAAATACAATTTCCACAGGATTCACGAGAGAACTGGGCGATTATCACTTCTTTGTGGGGTTCTTTCCTCATAAATCAAACAGACACACCTTGGTTCATATCTCCGAGTACCCTGGTAACCTTTTACTTTGCCTACGAGGGAAAGGTCATGGCATCGCTTTCTACCCTTCTCTAACACGTTGGACTCTACCGAAGCATTAAGATGAATGCTTTCTTGTCAGTTTTGAGGGGTGCCACAGGGCAATGCATGCACAGATTGCTGATATCCTTGTTGTTAACGGGGTAAGTTAAGAGGGGACTAGTATGCTGCTTGGAACGACTGTTGATGTTGTCTTGGTCTTGGTTGCTGGCAAGTGCTTTATTGCACAGAACACAGTGGTAGAACACTGACTAGGTAGCAATGAATGGAAGATAGGGGAAGGAGTACTACAGTACTATACATCTATATGAATGATGATTATATTATTATCAGTGACCCAACATTGTCTTTGTTACTCATTTATCATGTTATCCTTTTTTCATAAAATACCAACAAAATCTTATCGTCAAATTATGTGCAATTTCCTTCCGTCAAACCACAAATGGGTGAAAGTGTTCCTGTAGACATATTACTCCATAATCACCATCTCCCAAACACACATGTGCACATATCAATTTATGAGCACATGTTGCTAATTATTACTATTATTTTCAATGCTGAAAGTGCCCTGTAATACGATACCACAAAGGGAAGCCACTCTATGCACAATAAACATCAGGTAAATCATGGGATATTTTCAGTGTGTGACAAGCTTATTAATAGATTTGATTCATATAGGCAGAGGGTGATATCCTACAACTGTTTCACATTGATTGACTCACGTTATAGTTCTGCTCTAAGACTTCTAGTGCTCTGTTGACATTGTTGATGTGATGGACCCTCAAGCGACCCTTTTCCCGTTTCTGGAATGGCAAAAATATTGAAATACAAATCAGACTTGAATTACCTGCTGAAAAAAAAGGAATACATTAATATTTTCATTCAATAGGAAAAAGAATCGAAAACTATTTGTCAAAACATAGAGATTTTGCAACTATTGAACCATTGAGAACAACTGGTTTGAAGGCTTTCAATTTCTACATCTTGGTGTGTCACTTAACTACAAAGTGAACATATTTGAAAATACTCAATAAATGATAGCACTGTCGAGAAAAGATGGTGGTAAAATATCCAGATCTTGGGCACCATGGAATTATAAGATATGGTCACCTCGCAGAGGTTGGCCCTGCAACATGTATAACTAGTACTCACGAGTGTCCTGCCACTGAGGACCTCCAGGAGAGACAACAGGATGGTCCCGTCCTTCAGGTCCTCAAACAGGTCCTGTATCACAGATCTCTGAGACTGAAAACAATGGCAATGAGAATCTAAAACATGTTTTTACATGCACATTCTTACAAAATATGTGACACTCTAAAATATAGGGCACATTTAGTATCCAGATTGCTACATATAATTGTCACTGTTGCTATAACCACAAGAATTATCAAATTCATCTTGAAAAAGATGTGACAGTCTTGGCAGAACTTCAGACCATCATGTTCACAGGGTTCACTCTGTATGGTAGCATTCAATTTGACAGCATCCACTCTGGTAGCTTCCAGCATCATTGAATGGTAGTCTTCAGTAGGGTACAGTAACAAGCTAAAATGGTAGTCTTCAGTATTGTAAATTGATTGTGGGCTGATGGTATCCTTCAGTATGGCAGCAACCAAGATGGTAGCCTTCAGTATGGTAGCGTTCAGTATGGTAGCCACCAAGATGGTAACATTCAATATGTGAATAACCAATATGGAGGTTTTAGTATGTAACAAATATGGTGGTCTTCAGTATGGCAACAACCAATACAGTGGTCTTTAGTATTGTAGCAACCGATATCTCATCCTTCAGAATGGTAAATCCAGTATGGTAACATCAAATAAATCACAAGTTAACACAGATTAATCCTGAAGAACACAAGTGAAGACATCACTCAGTATCCAATCCATCAAGGAATAGTTCTGTCACTTTTCACCAGCTTCAAGAACATGTTTTTACAACAATCTAGGCATAGTCTCCAAGTGGAATAACTGCAGTGTATCCTATCTAACAATTATAATCAAAATCGCTTTTCAATACTGAAAATAAACTTTGGAAATCCATGCACCACAGTGTAAGTTTGAAAATAAAACATTTAAAATCATGTTCACATTTTGGACCTATTTAATGTGAATGGTTGAAATTGTTAAAAAGAATTATGAAAAATATCATTATTAGTTATCCGCTATGCATGGATTTATACACAAAAATGACAATTCTAAGTTAAAATTGACACAGTACCGTAATAACTTATTAAATCTTACTTTTGAAAGTTGTGAATTGATCCATTTTGTGAAAGTCTTTCTCTGTATATCTTCTCTCTCATCTGAAAATAAAGTAAACATAAATATAATCAGGATGCTCATAGATGTAGTGTTCAGATGGCTAGTCACTCAACATGATGGTGTCTTCTATATCTATACTCAACAAAATAAGTTAAGGGCCAGAAGAAACCTTTTCTGGAGGTTTTCTACTAAATATTTTAACTCTACTTGAGGAATCTGGTGCCGTTCTTCTTCATGAGCAATGTGTCTGCAAGTACTTGAAGAGTATACCTGGAGCCTGTAGACTTTTGGAAATGCTTTGTTATAATAATACTATAAAGCTAAATTTATGTCCAAAAAGGTTACTGGCCCATAAGTAAGTTTTTTGAGTATGTACGATATGATAATGGTACAAACATTTAACCTTTGTTCTACTAGAGGCAACCATGGCTGCCCAAAAAGTATTTATGATCAGATAAACCCAGTAGCAAGAACTAGGTTAAAGCAGTCTAAAATGTATTCACAATATACAAATATTGATACTGTACTTGTGCCTTCGTTGCTCAGAACAGTAGTACAAGAAATTTGTAAGTAAAATTTTATGGACTAGCTACAAGTGTAGGTCAGTTGCATGAAACACTTTTATGGCTACAATTCTTGAGGATATTAAGCAAAAACTATTGTATAGATAAAAGTGGTTCGTGCAACCAGACCTGCATTTGTACCTGGGCCACGGTTGTATGAAAGTGCCATTAATATTAATGATGTAATTAGCCGTTGACTTTCAATGCTAACATAACGCATTAGTAATGGAGGTTTAATGCCTCGTTAACCCTCCCTCTGCTAGATTAGGCAAAAGCACTGCTCATTAGGGCATGAACGGTTGCCTTCAGCAGGGAGAGAGTTAAGGGAATGTTTCATACAACTGGGCCTTGGTCCCTAAAATTTTATTTACAATCAATTGTAGCTACAAATGATCTGAGCAATGGGGCTCCAATGAAGGTTTGAACTCAGAACCTTTGGCGCCAATGTCTGACAATCTACCACTGCACAATGGCACCACCCGTCCCATTCACATAATAAAGATTATAATACCGTTACATTGCATACAAAAATCCATAACATATTGCGCTATTATTTTCCAATTGCACACATTTCACAAGGGACCTTATCAACTGGCTGGTTACGATTACGAATAAATCTGAAAGCAAGTACAGTTTCTCAAGGTCCTTATCCTATGGCAAACATCGTAAACTATGGGCACTATATCTGAGCCGCCTGTGATAAGAATACACCTGTCTGCATCTGGGTATTATTGGCCCGGGTCCAGACACCCTATACACAGTCTCTATACATACAGTCTCTGCAGTCTAACAGCTTGGCAGACGAAACGTAATTCCAACGGCAAGTTATTTATCTTAATCTTATACACACTGTATTATATATATGGGTAGTTTGTAAGATGTCATGTATTAACTGTATGCAGCTTTGATCTGAAGAATGAAGACAGCTACTCAGCCGATGGTTTTATGTCATTGGGATTCACTTAGGACACGATGGACAGTTAGTAGACCTAGGTTGGGTTATTCTAACAGGAGAAAATTCTCCTATTATTTTCTATTTCTATGAATATACTTACGACAATAAACATTGGGTAAACACCGTTTT
>JAUTBZ010144362.1:0-12424 GCA_032361785.1 Lepetodrilus galriftensis
GTTACCATTATTGCGTTGTGATTATACTTACGGTATGTTCATACTTACGCAGTGTTCATACTTAAGTTATGTTCATACTTACGTTATGTTCATACTTACGTTATGTTCATACTTACGTTATGTTCATACTTACGAAATGTTCATATTAATAAGATGTCTTGTTACGTAAGGTTCAAATAATAAATCATTGTTAACTTACCATTACACCTAGATTACAAAAGACAGTGTATAACTGGGATTGAGTGCAACACTGTGTTAATGCACTTTTCAGAGTAACATCGATTTTAACAATAGTTTCCTAATAACTAGAATATCACTGGACAACTTACTTACTTAGCAGACAAATTACGCTAATTAATAAGAAGTAATGTCTACATATTTAATATATTATGGATTAGCACAAGATGAACGTTTTGTGAAAAAATGTCATCTTGTACTAAAGATACGAAATGTACAGTACACCTTACAGCACTTAGCCCTTGTAATAGAGTGTCCAATAATACTAATGTCCGTAAATGTGCTTTGCAACTGTATATACTAGTATATGACTACTAGGATGTCAAACATACACACGTACCATATTATATCATGATGTGAACTTGATTGCAGCGGAGATGAGTGGAACAGAGTACCCGATTACATCAAGCTGGAACTGGAAGTGACCTCGCAAGATGACGGGGAATTCTGGATGTCATTCCACGACTTCCGGCGCGAGTACTGCAACATGATCATCTGCAACCTGTCCCCGGATTTTGATCACGATGGCATTAGCGATAAAGCAGGTCGGTGGACGCTATATTCTGAGAATAGTAATGATACTATAGAGAGGACATACATGCTTGCTTACTCCAAGATTCATTTGCTTGAAGTACATTAAGAATAATTAGATCTAAAATATATATTATTATTACAAAATCCAACCAATATTGGAAAAGGAATTGGACATAGTAAAGTAAATATCCTCAGCAGTTTAACGGTCGTCGCAAATGGGTGAAAGATTCCGGCAGAGACGTTAAACTCTATATTCACTATATTAACGGCATGGTCCATTAGACATGCGATACTAAGATACGGTCAACATCTGTAGACGGATTCCTGTCTTCCTGCAGAGTACCAGAAGTACATCCGGGGCAGATGGCAGAGCGGGGTTAACGCTGGCGGGTGGCTGGAGTGTGAGACGTTCCACACTAATCCTCAGTACCTCCTGACAATGTACCCGGACTGTGAGTATCTACCCCGTACCATCGTACTTCAACCTTCACATATCTATTAAATATTCGTGTAGAACCTAGCCTAACATTTCTTGGCAGTGTTCACTTCACAACTTTTCATAATGAACAATGGCATTCGGATATAATGCTTAGTGAAACTTGAGAATACCTAGTGAAGTCTGGGGAATGCGTAAAGAAGTTTGGCAATACATAGACATCAAGGTCTCTAACATGGCGCGGTGTCCCCTGAGAACATATTCGTTGTTTGCCAACAAGAAGATGGCCTGGCGTCTTCACAACCTCGATTCCCGAGACTATCTGCGCTGTTTCAGTATGTGTCCAGAGACGGTACTCGAGTCGTCTCCCCCTGGCCGTGGCGCTGCTGCAGGTGTATCGCCGCCAAGAAGCTCTGGAAGGGGGTGAAGTACACGCTGTCGGATTTGAAATATTTCAGGTATAAAACAAATACAATGAACTATACACAATTTTCACAATTTTAAATCGTCTAATTTCCAATACTGTAATTGATCTCAAACTGATACGAATATTGACAGCCTTTAGTCCAAATATCCATTTCAACTTTTGATTGTGCAAACTATCACCTAGATACTAATTGATGGTATATATTTCGAGGCCAAGCTATCGTAAGTAGCCTCTGTCGTTTGTTTGCGACATCATACCATTTATCATAATGGACATCATACCATTTATCAATGGACATCATACTCTCTATCATGGACATCATACCCTTTATCATATGGACATCATACCTTTATCATATGGACATCATACCCTTTTATCATATGGACATCATACCAACCTTTATCTTATGGACATCATAGGCTACCCTCTATCACATGGTAACGGTCTGACTTGTGTCCAATGTTGATACAGCTCCGGGATCGGCCTCACTCCACACTGGGGAAGGAATTCTTTCAGACCTCGGACCCTCTGATGCCAGAGAACGAAGAAACGTACGCTGAATATCGCGAGACTGCTGGACGCTTCTTCCTAGATCCGGGTGACTACCTGCTCGTTCCCAGCACGCACCAGCCCAACAAGTCACGTGATTTCCTGCTGCGACTCTTCTCTATCAGTAATATGGAATGCAGGTTCGTGATGTTTAGGTTTACTCGTCTTCGGTAGAGTTTACTGATGAACACATTCGTATTGTCTGATCAGCGACAGTTTAGCTAATTTCGAACATAGGTGTCTCGAATTGTGAACAACCGTACTACAACATATATAGTATATATACCGGTACATTGTATTCATGTATTAGTACTAGTATACATTTGGAACCTTTGCAAGTCCAGATACATATTCCTACGATACAGTCGTTCTGTGGTGACAGTCATTCAAAGTATATTTCAGATTCTATAAACTCGCTGATTATGATTGTTCTCTTTTCAGATCTCTTGGACATTGTCTATCCTCGGAGACATGATGTTAGGAGGCAACATGGCGAACTGTCATAGGAATGTCTATCACGTGACAGATGTGACTAGCAAGACCTGAACACAGAATGTAGATGCATTGGAATTTAGATATATGGCATTGAAACAATGATACCATGTGATAACTGAATTCTTGGAAGTGCGGACGTGAAGAATATGTACTTCAGTTGGTGATTGTTGGGCCGCTTCTCTTGCCATACTAACCGATATTACTGTATACTACGGGACTAGAACGGAAGGCTACTGTGAAGCCATACTGCTAGCTATTGGTGAACTGGAACCAAGGACACCAGAGCAGTGTAGACGGACACCAGCAGCAATGGCTGACTCTACTGCTGTATCTGGCCAACTGCTTCCTGTGCAATGGACTCGGTTACCCGGATGTGCTTCGTTATATGTACATGTACATAGCTATGTACAACTGTGAACTATATACATGTATACTGCTACCGTAATCTTCAATACAGCTGTACACATTGCTACCAACATCTACAACACAGCTATACACATTGCTACCAACATTTACAACACAGTTATACACATTGCTACCAACATTTACAACACAGTTATACACATTGCTACCAACATCTACAACAGTTACACACATTGCTACCAACATCTACAACACAATTATACACATTGCTACCAACATATACAACACAGTTACACACATTGCTACCAACATCTACAACACAGTTATACACATTGCTACCAACATCTACAACACAGTTACACACATAGCTACCAACATCTACAACACAGTTTTACACATTGCTACCAACAGCTGTATATATTGCTATCCAAACCTCGTGTACAACTATAACTGCATACGTGTAAATTTCTACCACACATCTGAGTAATACTGGTATTGATATCAGAATATGTACAACCGTCCATGAGCTATGAGTTCCTACCACAATGCTTACAACATTTGTCAGCTGTTTCTCCTCTACCCACATCTTAGCAAAATGTTCGTTGCTGCCTAAGCATTGCGTTGGTATTTAAGATCGGATCCAATGTATGATACATTGTTTTCTAAAGATGATATTACCTGCAGACAAGGGCCATATGGCCTGACAGTACAGCTACGCCCTGGAGGCAGCTATCAGGACGACACCTCTATCTGCAGACTATAGGCAGTAATATCTGCACAGATTGGATCATTATACGCCTCGACATATATATATTGATTAGTATATTCCAGGAATTACACGGATATCGAGGATAATTTGTCAGCGATATAAATAATGATCTATACTAATTCTGCGAAGATATATTGATACTGTCATCTGCTGTGCAAATGTATGTGAATATAATTGTCTGACATGCCAAGATGTATTGATTTAGTTGTAACCTCGCCAGATTCGTCAAGAATAGTATAGTGGAAATATACACACTGAACATTTAGGGTGGAATGCCATAGCAACATACATGATGGTTGGATTTATTTCAACTTAAAACGCAACAACACATTCATGTACCTCTAGCAAAAATATTAGTAAACAATTATATAATTGCTTTTTGCTTTCGTGAGCACGTAAAATAATAAAATACATATGACTGATTGAGATTGACGGAAGCACACGTACAATGCTTGGAGGCTCTCTGCGAAATACTCGGAACCGATGGGTAAAAGCAGTCCTCGGAATAAAACCTTATTGTCAAAGACATGCTGATCTACAATATTACATATACAGTGTTATATATCTATATGCATAGCTGATTTATTAATGTTCAATTTATAATACATATAATATATAATTTATAATAATTTACAATTAATAATACAGTATTCATGACATTTAAGGTGGTTTGTTTCCCCAAGACTACACACATTGTATGTAGGCTACTGTTTTCTGTGTAAGTTCTCGTGTCACCCCACGTGCAATCTGCTCACATTCCACATTGTCCACATATCATGTATATTCCACAATATTGAAATAAATGTGTTTCTATCGCAAACGTATGACACGTTATCGAAACATTGTTTATTTAACCTTATAACAGGGCAGTATATATCTGATTCAATCTCACTTAAAATGATGTATCTATGTTGCGTCGAGACTACATGTTTTAAAACAGTTTTATCTCTGATCTATTCACTGACAAGCAATACAATAACTAAAAGTAATACTGTACCAGCAATTGTATTTCTAACCAGCTGCTAACGTGCGTGTAGTATATGCCAAATCCATTACAGACCCTGGGACAATGTTCCATAACGGATTCACAAGGGAGACAGAAAATATACTTATACTATAAGTTATATCGAACAGGAACCATACTGAAAAATGGTGTACGCGAAATTATTCATCAATATGAGGCATTTATACACGTACACTCTTGTTCGCTGAAGAATGGTCTTTTACATGACGTGTTCCGGTGTACTGTGGATTACAGATGTATTGCACACCATGATGTGCTGGATACACGCCACGGCAGATGACGTAATTAATTAGGTTAACGCTCACCTGACTGTCATCATCTCTTGGTAATGCCACAGCAAGACCTTTCACACTGACCAGGTGCCCGTTGCGCGATGTTCTTGTAGGCTACAACTATTGTAACGTCAACGCTTTCTATTGTGGTGGGAGCCCAGTTACAACTATTGTAGCACTACAAGAGCGTCGTGCAACGGGCACCTGAACATAGAAATTGTACATACATGCATTAACTGAGCATAGAAACGTTACTTTAAAATCTTAGATTACTAATATAACAGGCAATCATTAGTATGTTATCCAGAAACAACATTAGGTCTCGACATTATGAAACCTTTTTTGAGTACGATTCCATGCTTAACTCAAAGTTTTGTACACAAATTCCCATATAATATTTTATCTTCAGCATGAAATCATACTCAAAGAGTTTCAGAATCCCGGGACGGATATAGTATATTACAAATGGTACATACCGAAATATTTATTTGTAGGGCAGTAACATCAAATCGTCCTTGCCAGAATATTGGAGGTGTCTTGTATCACATGAATGTAATATTAATTTATAATAAAAAATTATCTGAAAGTTTAAAATATTGAATATTGTCATGATATTCCTTTAAATTCATACAACCCCAAGGTTGCTATATACTTTTCTAAGTACGATTTCATGCTCAACTCATTTTATTTCACAAATCCCCCTTGCAAAATTTGAGTTGAGCATGAAATTGTAGTCAAAACAGTTTCATAACTTCAGGGCAATCTTTATGATAATAATTAGTTTAAAATACTGTAGCACTGTTTGTGAATATTGTGCGTATATTTTCTATAGATCGAGTGAAGGGAGAGTTGAGTGTTCCTGATATCATACCAGAGGAAGACGAGGTTCCAGCAGGTGAATAACTTCACATTCATCAGCATTCCTTAGAGATTCCTTAATATATTACCGGATTCAAAGGAAGAATGTCATTCAAAAATTTTAAATTTTTTAAAAAAATAAAAAGAAAAGAATAGAAGAAAAAGAAAAAATTAAAAGAAAAGTTCAAAATGAAAAAAAAATCATAAAAACTTAAATGGACAAAAGTAAAATTATATTGTTTGTGCAATCAATATATGATGGTAGGACTGTGTGTATTTTACTACCTGCTCTGAGTAGAAGCAATTGTTTATAGAAGCACATTTTTTACATATAAAAGTGTTTTTGATTTTATGTAAAATAAATTTACAAAAAATGTAAAAATATAAATTGCTAGTAAATTGCTATCTAGCTCATGGAAGTAGCACTTCAATACCTCTCCCATGTTAGTAAATTGCAACGTATGCTAGCAATGCTATTCATCTATTTTTACATCATTACATATTATTTATCTTCCAGACAAGTCCGCGACTGAATTTAAAGGGGAGGTAATTACAAATTTTGTTGCGTCTTTCCTTGACATCGAATGTATCTTTATATCATTCCTATTACATTTTACCTACTTAAGGATTCACAGAAAAGAATTATTTTTCAATTGAGAGAAATAAATTGGAATTATATGAAGATTCACCAAGAAGCACGTACAGGAAGCCGGATGTAGGAGCCACGGCTGGGGCACGTGCAAGGAGCCACGGCTGAGACACGTGCGCTCCATGCGTTGTGTCGCAGTACGCCCAATGATATTAAAAAGTTAAATAAAAATAAAGGGATTATTTTACAAAATAGTTTAACATTGGGTGAAATGAAAGACAACCATATGAGGATGCTCATTTTTGTTTCTTTAAACATTTGCGTGAAAAATAGACAATTAATGAATTATATCAAAATCCACCTATTTACATTTTGAGAGATAAAAAGCAGCTGTGTGAAGATTCGCAGACATTTTATATAATTTTTAGAAATAAAATTCTGATTTTGATTGTTCTCGGATAATTTTCTTGCCGTGATGTGAAATCTGTCATGCTTGTTTCTCCCAGCAGGTGGCGATGTCTGAGCTGGTCATGCCCGATGTTCCACCTCCGTTGACCGTCACGACCACAGACGAGGAGGAAGTGGAGGAGGAGGAAGAGGAAGTAGTAGTAGAGGAAGTGATGGATGGAGTTCAGTCGGATGGCATCGACATACAACAGGTAGGCCAGGCCCCGAGATTACCAAACTTTTCTGAGTACGACTTAACTCAACATATTATGGTATTATGATTATATATTTTTTTTCTCCTTCTTTTTATTTTATTTTATATTTTAAAATTATTATTATTATTATTATTATTATTATTATTAATTATTATTATTATTATTATTATCATTATCATTATTAGTAGTAGTATTATCATCATCATCATCATCATCATCATTATCACCATCATCATCATATATATGTATTTTTCTCCTTATTATATTTTTTATTTTTAAATTATTATTATTATTATTGTTTTATTATTATTATCATTATTATCATTATCATTGTTATTGTTATTATTATTATTATTATTATTATTATTACCATTACTATTTCCCTTTTCTCCCACAGGCGTGGCGGGACCTGTTGGCGCCCCAGACCGTGACGTACGAGGACCTGGTGAAGGTAG
This sequence comes from Lepetodrilus galriftensis, assembly GCA_032361785.1. Taxonomy (NCBI): domain Eukaryota; kingdom Metazoa; phylum Mollusca; class Gastropoda; order Lepetellida; family Lepetodrilidae; genus Lepetodrilus; species Lepetodrilus galriftensis. Next base: position 7,671 of record JAUTBZ010144362.1, read on the forward strand.
ACGGCGTCCAGAAGGACCTGCTGGACCGCCAGCTCCCCGCCCCGTACACAGGACCTCGCACCAACGTCTACAACACCTCCGTCTCATTCCTGTCCTCGTGGGCGCCCACCAAGAAGAAGGAGGAAGAGGAGGAAGAGGAGGAAGAAGATGACTACGGAGATCCAGAGGATGAGCACACGCAGAAGAAGAAGAAGCAGAAGATGAGCATCCATCACTTCTGCAAGATCACCTCTGAGTACCAGCTGCCCAAAGAGTTTCAGAATATCGGGCGGAAGTATCACACACCGGGACAGTTTCCTTCGGTTTTCCCAGTGCAGCCTTACAGAGTGAGTTGGCAGTCAGTTTTAAGCTTATTGAATTATTTTAGTGTTCCAAAATGTTAAGCAGTTATGTAAATATTTATGTATCCATCTCCCTGCTGGATTAGGCACAGGCACTGTCCTTTGGGACATCTCCCGTTGCCTTCAGCATAGACATGACTTTGACCTTACTATCCATAAATAAATGTGATGACCTGACCATGACCTGACCTTAACCTGACCTCTTCATCTCTTCAAAATCTGTTATCGCTATGCTGTGTTTCTTTCTTAAAGCCTCAATTATTGCTTTTGTCTGATTTAATTTTGTTATCTATTGTAGCACTTTGAGCATGCTGTCAAACGTGTGAAATAATGCGCCAATATTATTATTATTAAGCCTTCTCCATGCTGGATTAGTCACATTTACTGCTCTTTAGGACATCTCCAGATGAGAAGGTTAATACAATATCCGATGCTCTTGTTCCCACCAGTTCGGAACACTGGGTGCAAAGGTCACGACCGGCACATCGTCCGAAAAGTCCAGCAAGTTGACAGCTGTCACAGAGATGGACAATGAAGAGAGGATCTCCATCATCGCCCAGCGCATCATGGCCGACGCCAAACGTTCCAATAGCCCAGACACCATGGAGGCGTGGCAAGAGCGAGCAGAGACTGTGGTAGGTCAGGCTGACCTTGATGTGACCCCAGTATGACCTTTAAATAGTGCAAGGTCAGGTCGTCATGACATATTGCAGATAACGTAATTTTTGTTGAAATATTATTTAAATATAGGTCTATTTTGAGCAATTTGTGCATTTTGGGGGGACAATTGTGGAAGGGCATCATGTGTGTGACTGTAGAATATGGTTAGGATTTGTTATAATATTTTTCTTTTCCATTAATAATATTTTCCATGTTTGTTTGCAGTTTGTGTTAAAAAATAATGTTAATTTATTTTATCTCTCCCTTCTCAGCAGTGCATCATGAAAAAACTGTACATATTTATTTAAGCAATATAACACAAAATGTTCATCAAACTATCTTCTTTTTTTTTTAACATCTTCATACAAATCTTAACATCAGCTTGTAACAAATCTCTACTTTCAGTTCGGTGAGCCCGAGCTCAGTATCGACGGGGTCAAGGTCAGCATGTGCACTAACGAGTCTCGGGTTTACTGGAACCCTGCTCCACCCAAACTCGACGTAGCTCCGGCCCGGGTGCAGCAAGTTCTGTTCCCGGAATACCAGTCCACGGGGCTGGAAGAGCTTGTGGAATTTACGGCGATTGTGCAGAACAAAAAGGACGGAGAGCTTGACGGAGAAAACGCGAAACTAGGCGAGGGGTCAGCGATGGACTCCGAACTTGACACTGCCAGCGAGAGCGAGACTGAAGGGGCGAAGATGGAGCGCGAGGATACACAGATTATTGAGAAGTGAGATTGATCTCTTTGGAGAGAGATGTTGTATTAAGACTAAGAGGCGACGTTATCACTCAACACCCACTTGTCACTGAGAATTACAAATTATCTGGCCACCATGAAATTAATGCTTGCAAAAGAATCTGAACTCACGACAATAGTTTTACTCTGGATCATAATCCATAATTCATAGTATATCAAGTCATTGTCAATATTTCATCATTAATTGTCAATACTTTACCATCCAATCTTTTTATCAAAGTATCAATACTTTATCATCAAAGTGTCAATACTTTCTCATCAAAGTATCAATACTTTATCATCAAAGTATCAGTACTTTATCATCACAGTATCAATACTTTATCATCAAAGTATCAATACTTTCTCATCAAAGTATCAATACTTTATCATCAAAGTATCAATACTTTGTCATCAATTGTATGCTTTATCATCAATTGTCTACTTTATCATCTACTTTATCATCATCTATTTTATCATCAAATTATCTACTTTATCCACAATCCATGTCAATTTTGTTAACTATTTTTCCAAGTCTCAGTTGGTCTGACAGTGACATTGCATTGTTTCAGATTGACGTTAAAGCGACGTCACGATTCCTACACCGACCTGACAGAGCTGGTCAAGGCCCAGCAAGACTGGACGGAGCAGGTCAAGCAGGGCAAGATTAACCCCTACACTGGACGTCGGAGATTCTCGGACACGGAGGAAGACGAGGCAGAGAAGACACAAAGCAGTAAAGAAGCAACAGGTACGTCGCATGACCTGAGTGCAAGTTATACTTTCTATGACATCAATGAGGTTTGATGTTTCAGGTTACTCTGATGACCCCCCCCCCCCCTCCATTCTATATTACATCATACAGTTCAATGTTTCCGGTTACTCTAATGAAACACCTCCATTCCCATGCATGAAGAGAATCAATGTTTCAGGAAACTCAAATTCAATTTTTCAGGTGACTCAAACACTCAAATTACAAAATTCAATGTTTCAGTTGCCTGGTTAAATGTTTCATATTATGCAAATACAATGTTTCATGTGACTCAGATACAATGTTCCATGTGACTCAAATACAATGTTTCATGTGACTCAAATAAAATGTTTCAGGTGACACAAATTTTATGTTTGATGTTGCTCAAATTCGATGTTTCAGTTGACTCAGAAATCAATGTTTTATGTGACTCAAATTCATTGTTTCAGTTGACCCCGACGACACCTTCACGACAGAGAGTTCCGAACACCCAGATATTGACAGCGTGATGCCGCTGATAGTTCCGCTCCGCCGGTCACAGTCACAGCCGCAACTGTCGGAGACTGACGACACTATGCTCGTACACCAGGCCTTCAGCAGCATCATGGAAGAGGTGACTGGTTAAACCTCTCCATGCTGGAGGCAACTGGAGATGCCCTAAATAGCAGTCCCAGTGCTTAAGCTAATCCAACAGGGAGAGGGTTAAATCTTGATAATTTTTGTGATGGTGGTACATGTACTTTTCATATAGAAAATTATGCTAATTTGCTGAATTTTGTAACAGGGAAATGTGACTGTTGTTGTAATATCAATGCAGTTGAGTATGTAATTGTATGCTTATTGTATGTTTGTCATCAGATCACGGAGCAGAAGGTGTTGATCCGAAACGTGAGACACCAGAGACACCTGGAGGCCATTTCACCCAGCAAGGACGAAATAGTGGAGGAGGAGGAGGTAAGATCACGCTGACCTCATGTCACAATGACTCTAGGTCATGATGACCCTAGGTCATGATGACCTAGATCATGATGATTCTATGTCATGATGACCCTAGGTCCGAATTTTCGGTCAAGTTGACATCAGGTCATGATGAACTGAAATCACTGACTAGGTCATTGTTTAATCATATTTTATTGTTGAAGCAAAAATGATTGACACAAATGCTAGTTCAGCTTGTATGAGTGCCACTGACCACCGTAGGTCATAGCAATGATACAGTTACTTCTTGTACTCGTATTCAAATGTTTTGTAATATTATTACAATCCAACAGGAAAGTTGAATGAATATCTTCTCCATTACCTTTACAAAGTTATGTATTGCAAAAGTTCAGTTTTTCCCCGCAAATTCTTTGCCTGCTGGAGGATATCCAATAAATATGATATAGATTATGTGACTTTGATTAACCTTTTGCATACTGGAGACAACAAGAAATGCTCTATAGATAAGCAATAAATATTATTTTTAATAATTTTCACCAGGTAGTCGAGGAGAAGCCAATGGAAGAAGCAACCGTACCAGTTCCTGAATCGCCGAAAGAAGGTATGAAATAGTCTTTTTAATTGTTCTTTCTTTTTGTTTTAAATTGGCTTTAAGGTCAAGCATTAAATGCCAGTCAGGCCCTGAGATTACGAAAAACTTTAGTACGATTTCATGCCCGAATTAACGTTTTGTTCACAAATTTGCATATAAAGTTTGAGCATGAATATGAAATCGTACTCAAACGTTTCCTATTTTCGGAGCCAAATAACTGCTGGTAGGCTTTTGGAATCATTGGATATATGCATTGAAATTTCTCTCATTTAAAATGTTCTTATTGATTCTCATAAAATTTTATTGGATTTTATAATTTTATTTATTGATATTTATAAAATGTCAATGATTTCTTTAATACATTTTCATTTCAAAAAAATAAAATTTCAATTAAATTTGTTTTATATTGATTTTCACTAAATTTTATAACATTGATTTTCATTTATAAAATATTTTTTCATTGATTTTCATTACTTTTCACTGGTTTTCATGACATTTTACTAGTGTTCATTGAATTTAATTGAATTTCATTGATTGCATAGCTGCAGTAGAAAAGCTGACACCAGCAGAAGAGGCACTTCTCGCAGGAAGAAACTACGTTATTCTTCCCCGGAAGTATGTACACACTATATACAGTGAGACCCCGACATAACGGTTTCTGACATAACGGTTTCTCCGCTTACCGGTCAACTTTTAACCAATACAGATCTCCTACTATATAATTTAACTCAATACAA
>JAUTBZ010144373.1:0-12423 GCA_032361785.1 Lepetodrilus galriftensis
TAAGAGCGGAAATAACCTGTTAAAATCAGGAATAGTATTAAAACAAATTGATCTGAACATGTATTTAATAATCGATTAAATTAATTTAAAATTATTAATCGAGGCAGAATCGCGTATCACGATATAAGAGGTAAAATCGCGATGCACCGATACCCTTAATGGGTATTACACTGGACAACAGCTTGAATTGTGTTTAAACAAAACTTTAACTTTTAGTTCCAGGTCTTCATCAAGTTCATCATCCCGGTCCAGGTCGAGATCGAGGTCACGCTCGTATTCAAGGTCACGGAGGTCCTACTCGAGATCGCTGTCGAGGGGTCGGTCACGCTACCGTTCTCGTTCACGCTCGCGGTCTCTGAGAAGAGGTGGTAGATATTCACGGTAAGTTGTTTGTCACACCAAACCATGGTTTTGATTGGTCAGTTTTAAAATATAGGGCCCAGGAAGACAACTCTGTACAGCCAAGTGTCTGCTAAGAAACTTGTCTTGAAATTGTAGAATGTTTAAGTCGGATTTCTTGCTCATCCCAAAGTTATGCTCGCAAATACCCATTTGAAATGTGAGCTTGAGCATGAAATTGTACTTTAAAACATTGTAATCTTTGGACCGGAGCCAAATATCGTATTAAGATAAATGTGAGAATAACGGTAAAAGGGTGCGATGTAGCCTATTCCTTTATGATTTTGCTGTATGTCGTTCTTTTCTCATCAATGCTTTTCAAGTGATTTATTTGGACCCAAAGTACTAGGTGTTTGTGCGATCAACATTATTTTGTTGTGTAGTTTATATATTGAGGCAGAGCTGACCTCTAAGAGATGGTAGGGACATAGCATTTTGTCTTTTCTCTTATCCAATCGTCATTCTCCCAATGATTTCAGGTCGTATTCTCGATCACACTCAAGGTCACGGTCCAGGTGCGATACTATCGAGCGGGAGCGTCACATGCGTAAAGAAATGCGAGAAAGAGAAAAAGAAATGCAAATTGTAAGTCTTTAATAACCATATTGTCAATACTGGATAAAGTGTTGATGCAAGTGATTAAGTCCACCTTGAATGCTAATAATAGTTGAAAGTGTAATGATTGTGAATTTGTGAAACTAATTCCCATCCTGTTCCACCCACAGGAGGAGCGGAGAATTGTATACGTGGGGAAGATCCCCGACATGTACACGAGGAATGAACTGCGAAGACGGTTCTCGAGATTTGGTGATATTGAGGAAATCAGCGTACACTTTAGAGAAAATGGGTTAGTTTTGATTTTAAATGCTGTTATTAGTACAGGAGACCTCGCATAAAACTTGCTCATTTGGAACTGCTATTTTTGTACGTTGTATGCAAAGTCTGTTGTACGCATATACCGTAAATAGCATTGACAGGACAGGGACTTCAGATTTAGTACATTATAGGCGAGTCCGGTTTATGCGAGGCTATTAAATGCAAGGTCTACTGTAGTTGTTTAGATAACGTATGTACATTTTACAAATGCACAATATTTTTTAGTTCACGTTATGATTGTTTGATTTGAAAATGGATCCGTGACCTAATCGTCAATAATTTCCAGTTCCAAGATAATCATAATACTATGTTTTCTTTCTCCATTTCAGTGATAACTATGGATTTGTGACCTACACCTACACATGTGATGCCTATGCTGCCATTGAAAGTGAGTTTAAAGTGAATTAATTAGTTCTTTACATCAGGGCTTGGATATTTTGGCCATATTTGAACAAATATTGTGTTTAAATAAACTCTTTATAGTCCAACTGAGCTTTACAGTGATCAGTAAAATTGATAGGTTTGTATTTTTATTAGTTTTCAAGAATACTTGTCTAGTTTATCGGCGAGTTATGTCAAAATAATCGAATGTAATAATTTGTAATTTCAGAGGGAAATGATGTCCCTGGAGAAAAGCGTTTTGACCTTTGTTTTGGAGGTCGGAGACAGTTCTGTTCAAATAATTACGCCGATTTGGGTAAGTTTATGGAATATACAATCTTTATGAAGTAACCATTTTATAGTTACGGTATGTCTTCTGAAAATATTTATGACAATATTGACTATTGTATACAATGACAATAAATATATGAAATCTCCGTAAGTTAATGAAAAGATTTACCCGAGATCTTGAATAATCTGATTTCTTTTGGAACTATTTCATGCCATTTTATTGGTGATATTAAGTGATCAAAATAGTTGGTGAGGCGAGGGGAGGGGGTAATTAATTGATATTTTGAGTAGTTGGTACTTAAATTAGTATCCTGAATTTTATAGTATTCAATTTTATTCATTGAAATTGTACAAGTCCTTATTCATTCTTCTTTTGTAGATCATGAAATGGAGGTAAAGGAAGAGTTCGCTCCCGTGTCAATCGGCGCTCCACTAGATTTTGACCAGTTGTTGAGACAAGCCAAGCAAAAGATAAAGAGGAGCTGATGACTACATTAGTGGAATGCTGTTATCCTAGTTCTGCTTAGTACTGTGTGGACTGGACACCACTGCTGCTTTCATTTATATAGATAACTGTATAGATAACTAGCTTTGTGTTGGTCATCGTCCCTATATCTTGGTGTTGATATGGAATTCGATGTTTGCAGATTTGCGACCTTTCTAAGGTCTTGGGGGAAACGCTATCGGGTTGCAGTGTGCATCATGTTGACATGTACAAGGAGTGTTTTGGTTCTTGATCTGTAGTAGCCAGGAAGAATGTGTGTTTGATTGTGTGTGTGTGTGCGTATTGCTGCTCGAAGTATAGTCTCCTTAAAACGAAGCGTTGCATATAGGTAACTTAAAAGATTACCACTGTGAAACCATAATTCTGATTTCTAAACGAGGGCAATGGTGCAAGGTTGTAGTTTCTGAATGTAAAGAAATGTTTTATTTTAAGATTAGTGCACCATTGGAAGATATTCCTATTTAAATTTGCGTACCTTTCATTATTTTTGTTTCTACTTGAATACCTTGTAGAAGCTTTTCTTACTAGTAATGTCCCTTTGAAAGTAAATTGTGTTTTGTTACCCTTTTGGTTGTTGATTTTTTGTATTTTTGATAGATGGAATCGAAAGTTTGAATGTTTGGAGAAATTGTGTTTTCATTTTGAATACTTGATGAAGTATTGCTTCACCATTCTTGACTGGCATTTCGCTATTTATATACATGTATATTGCTACCAGATGTATATGTTTAGTCTGGAGCATGCAAATGTGTATTGTAACAAAAGTTGGCATATTTTATCATTGCCATACTAATGTACTGGAGAATTATCTATGCCAGAAATGTAATACCGGTGTTACAGATTTACAAAGATTTGTAAATGGGCTGGCCTAGCTGTATGATTTGAGATGATTTGGTAGGTTTCTTTAACCCTCTCCCTGCTGGATTAAGCACCGGTACAGATTTTTAGGAGCGTATTCGTTTCAAACTCTACCAACCCTAGGGTGATAAAATTAGCCAATGACCAAACACTTGTGATAAGAGTACCCTCATTGTCTAATTTCATCACAACTGTCGCCCTAGAGTGTTGAATTGAATACGCTAGAGTGTTGAATCGAATGCGCTCAAGGTCATCTGATCTCTGGATGCCTCCAGTGGAGAGAGGGTTAATACTCTGCAGTGGAATATCCCAGGTTGAAATGTTTGACGCATTGACCCAGATTATTTCCTCATAATGCTGACGGTCATTAAATTCAGGTGTACCATATACTACGCAGCAGGGAGTATATATGTAGTATAACTTGTTTTAGTTGACATTGCATAATGTATGTCGATCATAAATTTCCTGGTGTAGCAGTAGACACCTTGTCATTACTTCCTTTGGATGTGAAATGAAAAGTTGTACCAAAGATGTTATCTGTCATCCAGTGTTCGAAATGACTGCTGGAAACTTACTGGCTCCAATAATGATACAAAAATAACATGTTTACAAAAAACATGAAATTCTACTGTTTAGCATTGAGAGAAATGGCGGGCCAGCGGTAATTTCGAACACTGCTGTCATCCCAGGAATATCAATGCAATCTTGATTTACTTTGAATTATTTCATGAGCTACAACTGTTGTATGAATTCTAACAGTGATTACTGCCTGAGTTTACTGTGGGTATAAATCTATTGGGCATTATACATGTGTGTATAGTGGTTACTGGTACTACCAGGATTTGTGTGAATTAGAACTGCCAATAATATTTTTTGATATCTCGTACATGTGTGTACTTGACAATCTTGTAACTTGTAATGTGGTCTGTTTGCACGAGGCATTTGCATCCAAAGATTTTAATAAATATGCAATATGCATTTACTTAGCTCTCTGTAAACAAATAATGCTGATATATGGAACATCCTTTGTGGTGACTTCAAAGAAATACCAGTTATTTCACATGCCAGCCATGGTCCGTATTCTCAAAACTTTGCAAGTCCTAAGAAGTTTGTAAGTGCCTAACTTGGTTTCAATTTCTGAAGATATTTTTTTCACCAAGAAATTTCGAAAATACGGGCTCAGGTTCCTAGCATTGTACAAATACTCAGTACTGTATACAAAAATCAAGTTTTTGATTGAAACTTCCCACATTATCTGTGAATGGTCAATATGTTACTTTGATTAAAATACTTAATTGAAATTTAATATGGAATCATCATTACTGAGTACATTGCATGTCCGATTGTAAAATTTGACTTTCATCATGTGTAGATAACTAATTATTCTGTAAACGAAAGTGCTAATTATCTCACTCTATTATATGTAGTTAATATATGAGACGGTTGTACCATTTGTGCAGAACGTGTGTGCTGGCTTGTGTTTGTATTTGGCCAATCCAGCGTTTCAATAACGGCGCACATTCGCTGAATGTATTACCTGTACTGGCTGAAGCACTGTAACTGGAAGTATGTAAACATAGTATTTGAAGAATAAAGGGAATGAACATTAATCATTGAATCTTGTTGAATTTCAAATGTTATTGGAACCTATGTACGTATCCTGGTCAACGACTTATCTTAGGAAACATAATGTTCAGAGCTTTTTTTTCCATTGGAGCAGATTTTCTAAATACAGTAGACCTTGCATATAACTGACTCATTGGGACCGGCTATTTCTGTCCGTTATACGCATATGTCGCAATTAGCGTTAAGACGGCACCAGGGCTTCAGATTCAGTCCGTTATATGCGAGGTCTACTGTAATTAGGGTCTTGTCTTAAACAAATCGTGTTCAATAAATCTGAAATGGTTATTTTTCACTGCGACGACTAGTGCTTTCAGATTATGAGGCAGTCTCAATATGCTCATACAAAGATGTTTCACAGTAATTTAGTAATCTGCTTGTTAATGGGGCGGGTTTTCTCCTAAGTTGGCATAACTTGTACCCAATCCCATTCTATTGTGAATAAAATATGTTTAAACAAAAAAAAAATGGGGAAAACACCAATGAACAATCTGATGCCAACAGACCAAGGCTGCTATCTATGATAAGTATTCGGGGCGGGATGTAGCGCCAGGTTCAAATCCCGCCCCAGGGGCCCAGCATCAATTTTCGTGAAAGGTTACCTTTCTGACAGTTATCATCCTTGGTCTTGTCAGTACCAGCCAGTGCTCGCAGGTTTACTGCAACAATCGGCGCTACGGATGTTGCGGGTTTCCGTGATATTAGTGAAACAAAACAAAAAACCCAGAAAGGTATGTATTCAACTGCACAGCATTTTCCAGTGGGTGATAGATGATGGTAGAATGTTTGGATTTCTGAGCTGAAAGCCCGAGTTCAAATCCCACCAATGTTTACGAAAGCCTTCCCATGTAAGATGATTGGATGTCCTGTCTGTACTGCAGCAATGCAGTCATTACTGCGACAACGCTACAGATGTTGAGTATTTCATCCTGCCATAAACTGATAAGCCATGATATAAGTGAAATAAAAACAAAAACAAAACGCCTTGACCTGGAAGAAGATAGACTAACTTGATATTTTGCATCCTCAAAACTGGTCAATAACGGGATACAATGACGATCAATAAGTTTTATTTTTTTATTTATGGTTTAGAGCCACTTCCAAGATTATTTCATTGTGGATATTTAATGTAAATGTACATGAATAATTACAACAAAAGTCGATTATTTACAATGAAGGCTATACATGAACACCATTATTAGGGTTGGATCAGTTTAGAAGTACAGTATATTGTAATATTGGAGTCATCTATATATACACTGGTGTCACTCTGTGGCATAATATACATAACAAATAGCTATTATCCGTTCAGCCAGACTGGGTTTTTTTCTTGCCATAATTCACATTTCACTTGTTTGAGAAACCAAAAAGTAATATTAGTATAAACTGCACGTAAGCTTGTATAATCGTTCATATGCCAATGGCAACACGTGTATATTCTTTCTGTTTCTTTCCTACATTTTTGCATCCTACATGTACATTTCCTCATCCAATCACATGTTATACATGAAAATACATGAAAACTAGCGGAATAAATATATATAGTATGCACAAGATAGACCATCCCAAATTCAAGTGCAGGCTGAAAGTCGTACTCTACAAATGTTTCTTTCTGAATTGTCACATGAAAACTATCTTAGCTATTAATCAAATTCTGAGAATATTACATATATGTACATCATGTTTATCGTCATATTTATAGTATATATATATATTAGTATATTAGTATATTAGTATATTAGTATTTTAGTATATTAGTATATATGTATATATGTATATAGTGCTAGGTATGGTTTCTCGAAGCTCTCTTATCCACTAAGAGACCATAGCACTCGCTTTGCCGATAGCTAAGACTGCTAAGAGAGCGGATAAGAGAACTTCTAGAAACGATACCAAGGTATTTCACATCATCATTTTCTCAGGAGATACGCCTGTAGATAAATGACCACCAGAGAAACTGTTGTCGTCAGGAAGATGATGGAACAGATTGATCCAAAGACATAAAGTATCGTTGCTTTCCTCCCCAGTTTCCTGGCTTTGTCCTTGGAGCCATAGTCAAACTCCTTGTCGGACTCCTGCATGAAATACACAGCAGGCAGGCAACACAGGAAGCAGAAGAAGAGACAGCAGGGGCATTGCAAGGTGCTGTGGAACCTCTGGTTGATCTTGTTGTACGGGTTCGGCTTCAACCACCGCTTCTCCTGGTCAACCTCCTTTGCGGGAGTCTGTTTCTTCTCCTCGGGGATATCTTCCTCCGTTGCTGTTGAAGTCTGAGAAGGAGGTGTTACAACGGCATCGTCGTGTTGATCCTCTGGATGTCGGTTCCTTCTGTAATAGCTTTCCAGTCGCGGTGGATGACTCATGTACCGGAAGTTCCTCCCAAAGAATTGACGTGCGTCTGATTCCCAGCTGCGGACTCGCCTGTGACTTCTGTACGAGAACGCCCTATCCACAGTCGGCGACACCACTGGTGTGTGACCCGTCATGTCCTCCCACTCCTCGCCAATAGCCAGAGACAGCTGGCGGACCTTGCCGCCCTTCCCCGCAGCATGTGGCTGTGAACCTTCTGAAAGAGCTGACGGGTTTCTCTGAAGGTGATGGGCGTACGGTGACGACGGTGTCCAGCCGGTCAAGAGAGACCTATCGAACGTATTGCCATCTGGATGCAACATTGTGGATCGCGGGAACCTCCCGTCTGCGTAACCGCTGTCCATCTCTGCCATTTCAATGGCAATTTCTTCGGAAATGACCTGATCAGATAGAATTCCGTCAATACTGTGATTTCCAGCGAAGGTTTCCGTTGTCTCTGGATCTAGTGAGATGTGAACTCTACAAGCAGTATTACCTTCTGCCTCTACATAGACGTGTTCTCTGCTTGTGATGCTAGCCCTAGGACGAACTGCTACATCTTCAGCAACATGTTGAACATCAGTGAACACAGTATTTTCTGCTGCTTTAAGTTCCGGGTGGCCTGCCTCGGAGACCATCTTAATGGGCATCTCGGCAATAGAATGTCTGTCAAAAACCACAGAAGAGTCTTTGCCAGTTACCTCATCAGCATCATCTTGACTCACAACCCAAGACTTCACTCTGTCCATGGCGGATATCCGACCATCCTGTCCTTCCCCTAGAACACGCAATCTTTCTCTTCCATGTTTCGCGTCATCAGTATTGTCTGGTGTCCTACACAAACCAACGTCATCTTTCAGGCCTCGTCTAGGATGAGGAGTTGTTGCTGTATATTGATTCCGTTTGTCATTGGAGTTTGTACCTTGATTCTGTAGTCCATTCAGCACCAACTTGATATCGATGTTTTCTACATTTCCATCAACGTGTACAGGTAGTGGTTCCACAAGTCCATCCGCCACATTGCGTACTGTTTCATATTCATTAGAGTCAAATGATACCTTATGATCTCTTCGTGGTTTTATTCCCACGTCTGAAGTTTTGGCTACTTCTGAATGTATTCCAAAACCTGCTTGTAAGATGCTCCTTGGTTTGGTGTGCTCCACATCCTGTTCATATCTTTCTCTAACGGCAGCAACACTGCCAATTCTGTCGTAACCGTCAAGGCTTGATTTGTCTCCTCCTATAACATCGTATTCACTGAGTATGCTAGGAAACACGTGAGCATCATCAGTATTAACAGAGAGTCTTCTATCCTGGTGTTCCAAGCGACCAGTGCCTTTTCTATGCTGTTCTCTGTTCCTGATGACGTTATGTAGCTCTTCCATGAGTCCTGAACCATTAGGACCACCAGCTTTCTGGTCGTTGTCCGGGACAGACTTGAGTTCAGCATTCTCCTCGTGAGCCACGGTTCCATTTCCGTACGGCTTGTCATTAAATGTCCGTACATTAATCTTTGTCACGGATGGCAAAGGTGTGTACGTGTTGTCAGTACTGCTTGTCTTCCTGTTCGCTGCATCAATGTACTGCAATACTGGAGTATGGGACGATGCTCCACCCACGCGTACTCTTGTGACAGCGTTTACCGATGATGGACTCTGGTTTACTTCTGGGGTATTTACACGTGTTCTTGTCACGTTCGTAGCCCGTGTATTGCGGTCTTCAAATGTCCTTATCTTTTCGCCAATACCATTCATAGTAGCTCCTGTTGTCACAACAGAAGATGCTGGGTTTGGGGTGCTACCTTGGTGGTTTTGAGTGCTATCTGGGTAGTTTTGGGTGCTAACCTGGCGGTTTGGGGTGCTATCTTGGTGGCTTTGAGTGATACCCTGGCGGTTTCGACTGCTATTCTGGTGGTTTTGGGTGCTAACCTGGCGGTTTTGGGTGCTACCCTGGTGGTTTGCGCTGCAGTCTTGGTGGCTTTGAGTGCTAACTTGGCAGTTTTGGGAGCTACCCTGGTCAGCATGAACTCTTTGGGAATCTCCACCACCCCCACGAGCATCGCCAGCTCTGGTGGTCTTGATGTTGATGTACGTCACCTCGGCATCTCCTATCTGGGAGTAGACAACGGACTCTATCCTGACTTTCCCTGTGCTCAGAACACCATTGGCGATGGACAGCTTTACGTCGCGAGGATGTTGGGGAGGTGCTGCTGCTGCTGCTGCTGTTGTTGTTGTTGTTGCTGCTGCTGCTGTTGTTGTTGTTGCTGGTGGTGGTGGTGGTGGTGGTGGTGCATGGCCGTGTATGACCTTGCCAAAAGGACTCGCGTGTTGATGCGCTCCCTCCATGGCGATCCTCCCATTGTGGACGATGATCTCAGAGGTTCCTGGGAGATCCGGTTCCTCAAAGCCAACGTTGTCCATGACGTCACCGCTGGTGATCTGGAACGAGAGGAACATGGATACAAAGCCACTGTTGCTAATTCACGTTTGATTATAGTAATGGAAGTCATGGTATTAATCCACTGCACAATGTGCAACCTGATCCAAACCGGTTGCTTCTTTCAAGCACTACGTGTAGCTCTAAAGCATTTCTTTTGAATACATTTTCTTGTTGTTTTAAAGGCCAGTTTTGTTGGTAATGTCTAGAATTGTCTGTGACAGGTTAGTATGTTTGTGAAAATAATGGTGCAAATAAATTAACTAATTGTTCGAGGTAACCGGAGGTGCCATAAAGCGCTGTGCATGTGCGTAATCAAGCAGAGAGAGGGTTAACTCATGTTCGGGGGAAAAGGTCGGTGATGTCAACTTACGGTTAATAGTTTATTGGGTAAATGAAACATTTTCAAGACATTGGTACAATAAGATCAAAATTCATGATTTTCAGTCCAATCTTCCCCCAAAATAATATCTAAATAACCACGATTGTGTGTGTAAAAGTGTAGCTTATGGCATACTAATCACGAGCGTCCTAGTTTTGTGAACGTATATACAATGGTCTACAATTCGAGGCTTTGCTTGTTTTATTCATGGCGAATCTAATAAACACTAACGTATAAACATTTACTATTATTAATATGTACATGTAAACTCCTCTAATCCCCAGTCAAATATCGTTCCCACGATCAAATCTGTCAAAATCAGGATACGAATTTATTTAAATTAAATTATTCTTTTCCGTAAGAAAAACATCTCAGATGCTAGCAACTAAGGAAGTTCACCATGACACTGTAACATGCACCGTGTTCATAGGAATGCCATGTATATATTTTTCATAATAGTAACACGCGGAAGTCATATACAATAATTTACTCTTCCCAGTATTGTGATAGATTACAGGAAAACTTGTCTTACCTTGAATTTGCGGTTTCATGATATAGAAACACAGAGGCAAGATTATCGCACCTGACAAGATGGTAGCTCTCTATTACGTATATGTACGTCTTGATTTAAGAAATATGCAGAAAAACCAGTGGACACACTTCGTACCACCACATTAGTCTGACAACATGTCCTACTCGTCAGATGATAAAACATGACAACCCCTGGGGAAATGCTGCGAAGAATACCGTTATCTGATGCACCAAACTCGTGTGTTTATAACCTATATAACATGTTTCATAGAAAATACACTGGGGGCTTATTCTCGAAACGTTCTTACGATCGTAAGACAATCTTAGCGACTCTTATAGTATGGCTACGAACTGTTCTTAGGCTAAGACGTTCGTAAGTACGTTGCGAGAATAGGCCCCCCTGTTTCTGAAAGTTCATACGATGCTCTAAAGTTTGTATGCAATATAGATGATTAAACACTCCCGACTACTGCCAACTGTCTCATGAACTGAACATATTTATTGTCCCAATGAACATCAATAATACGCATAAATATACACTGTATATTAATAACTTTAAACTATGTATGATGTCAATGTTTCATGCTGCAGGTATGGATTAAAAAAATGGTGGTTTTTAAAAATACTTAAAGTTGTTACCTATTCGTTACCTGTTATTTTGACGGGGTTGTAACTCTGGACATTTTGTTTTCGTGACTGTCCTAGATCTGAAAAGTTCGTAAATAGAGACGGTGTCTCTGTCTCTGAGATATAGGAAACCAGCCATGCGTGACTTTATGTGAGTGATGATTGTGAGGAAAGCTTTTGTTTTATTGCCATCTTATTGTTCTCGTATAATTTATGAATATGCTTTTTTAATGTATTTTTAATCTTCTGTTAATAAAAACAATTATTATAACAAAATGGGAACATGTAGTAATATGAGAAGAAACATGTATTCCTTAAAATAATATTAACTCAAGACATTGACTTTAATAATGTATTTTGCATGTCAGTCATATTATGCTATATATTATCCGAAATCCTGTCGTGTAAATTGCGAAACATTCGGATAGCAGGAGTTAGTGAACTCAGTTCTTCTGAATAGTTGCTAAAATAATATTTAATACGCATTCAAATACCAGATATTTCTGTGGTTAAAAAATATAATCACATATAATTACGTCATTATGTTATTTAAGGTTTACTATGTTGGCGTAAACTTAAATTGGGTTAATAGATAAGTTGTCTCATATCAGGAAGATAGCAGTTAGACCCAGTCACGTACCTGGAAATCATTTGCTAATTAATTATACTGTACACTATGCTGGCTGTGCCGTGTATAAATAGTTGTTCACGTTCTTGTTATACCTGGCAGTGTGCACCTAAAATTACAATAGGCCTATATCAGAGGTTCAGTAGTTCCCTTGCTTCTATTATTATTGACCTTGACCTTAAAATAACACTCAAGTGAGTGGTAGGCTACATAGAACAAATTCCAGCACAAAACTATCCATGATCTACTTAATAGTGTAAAAGTACTCACAAAATAATCATTTGTGTTCAAGTTCAAATGCCCAATAACATGAAATTAGAAACAGCTTCCAACATATTAATGTTTATAAATTTTGCAAGCCTAAATTTATAAGCAGACAATCAACATGTTTGTCAACACTCTTTTTCTCTCTATTTATATCGCTGTGCGTGTCTCATCATTCTTTCTCATTCAGTAACTGCCCTATCTATCTCCCCTCCCTCCCACTATCTCTCTCCACCCCTCTCTCTCTCTCTATCTCTCTCACTCTCTCTCTCT
>JAUTBZ010144384.1:0-12423 GCA_032361785.1 Lepetodrilus galriftensis
TGAGACTACTTGTTTAAAAATCAAAAGATTGCCATCTTGATTATCTTGAAAAAAGGCATCTAGCTTTTTTTTCTTTATGCTGTTTGCTTTATCATGTTTTGCCAGTATGTTATGCATACTATCTAAAAACTTTTGTCCTTTTGGAGCAAGTACCCCTATCATCAAAGATATGATAGCCATGACAACTAAAACTTCGACAAGTGTAAATCCCTTTTTAGATGATGTCATTGACTGAGATAACCGCTAACATGATAGATACTACGATAGCCGCTATAAAAAATCCCAACAAAACGATGATAGCAGGCTCGATAAGCAAAAGTGCTTTTTTTGTAACAGCTTGAAACTTTTCCATCTCTTTTTCTGCGATAGATAGAGAGATATCACCCAAGCTTCCACCTTTTTCACCAACAGACAAAAGAGAAGGGATATATGAGGGAATAATCTCATAGTTTTCAACTGTAGAGCTAAGTGACCTACCTTTTGAGATGTTATCTAGTGCTGTATCAAAAACAACTTTTAAACGAGGGATGTTTAAAAGGTTTGTAGAGCTTTTTAGTGCTCTGTCTATCGTAACCCCTGCATTTAGTAGAGAACCTAGAGAGTTAAAAAAGGTTGATATCTCTATAGTTATAAAAAAGTTTTTAAAGATAGATATATTTGAAAAAAAGCTGATGATGTTTTTCTTATATCGTTGAAACAAAAAGATGATACTGCCAACTATAGATACAACTATGATAGAGACAAACATCAAGTTTGCTTTTAGGTACATACCTGCTTCTAAAACATAACGAGAGAGAGTAGGTATCTTTTCAAACTCTTTAGGGGTAAATATCTCGGAAAATTGAGGAACAACAAAAAGCATAACAAAAAGTATCATCATAACACTCATGCCAAGTAAAAACATAGGGTAAATTAAAGCACCTTTTATCTCTTTTGCTATCTTTATACGAAAACTTAAAAACTTATACAGAGACTCAAGAGCATAAACAGGTTCACCTATCTCTTCACCAGATCGTATAAGGTTATAGTAAAGAGGGGAGAGTTCAAAGTCTATCTTTTTCATCCCCTCTTGTATGCCAAAAGAAAACTGTTTACCTGATTGGAGTTGTTGTATGACTTCTTTGAGAAGTGTCTGTGTTGCTTGTTTTTTACTGTTTTTCAACATAAGCATAAATGATTCGTCTATCTTCATCCCTGCTTTCATAAGGTATGTTAACTCTTCTATAAATAGTAAAAAATCATCTTGTTTAAACTTACTCTTGTCAAGATTTGCCTCTTTCTGGCTAAAGTCATAAAGTGTTAAATTTTCTACTTTTAGATAATCTTTAAGCTCTTGAAGTGTTCCGTAAAAATCACTCTCTACTTCACCACCTTTACTATCAAATGCCTTATAGTGAAACTTACTCTTCATGTGTTACCTTATGAATCTCTTCAAATGTCGTAACCCCTTCTATAACTTTCATAATACCGTTGTCAAACAAAGATACCCCACCTAGTTGATGTATATCATCAAAGTCAATATTTTCGTTGAAAATCTCTGAAAGTTTTTTGCTCCACTCAACTATCTCAACGATAGAAACCCTTCCTTTATAACCAGTTTGAGAACAGTATTCACACCCTACAGCTCTATGGAAGTTTTTACTCAATCCCTGCTCATGCATAATCTTTTCGACATTGTACTCTTGAAGTAAGCTATCTGATATATCTGTCTCTTCTTTACACTTTTCACAAAGTTGTCGAACCAGCCTTTGCGACATAACACCTACTAAAGAGGATTGGAGTAAAAAAAGCTCTATTCCCATATCTAGCAGTCTTCTGATAGCTCCAAGGGCTGAGTTTGTATGAAGTGTTGATAGCACTAAGTGACCTGTAAGAGATGCTTGTACCGCTATACGAGCAGTCTCTTCATCTCTTATCTCACCTACCATGATTATATCTGGATCTTGTCTTAAAACTGAACGAAGAACAGAAGCAAACTTCAAACCTATCTCGCTGTTTACTTGTACTTGACTGATACCTTCATTTTCATACTCAACAGGATCTTCTACGGTGATAATCTTTGTTTCATCATCTTTAAGATAGTTAAGTGCCGAGTATAGAGTTGTTGTCTTACCACTACCAGTAGGTCCCGTTGTTAAAAAGATACCATGGGACTTAGAGATAACTCTTTTTATAGTGTCAAGTTGTGTTTTGGAGATACCCAAATCATCTATGTTATATGACATGGCTGTTTTATCTAAAAGTCTTAAAACAAAACTTTCACCAAATCTTGTTGGTAGTGATGAAGCCCGTATATCTACCTCTTTATTTAAAACTTTTATATTTATACGACCATCTTGAGGCAGTCTGTTTTCAGTGATATTCATCTTTGCCAAAAGTTTTAGACGAGCGATAGTTGCCATCTTGAACTGTAAAGGTATGATTTTTGCCACAACCATTCGACCATCTATCCTATATCTAACAACGATATTTTTTTCAAATGTTTCAAAATGTATATCAGATGTTTTTTTCTCTACCGACTCTAAAAATATAGCATTTAGCAGTTTTATAACTGGAGCCTCTGATGCTAACTCTCTTAGCTTATCTATCTCAACTTCATAAGAACCAATCTCTCCAGAAGAACCTGACTCGAACAACTCCTCTAGTTTTTCTCTAACTGTTTCTGTCGTTGCTAAGTTTGGTTTTATCTCATAACCTAGCTGTTTTAAAAAGACTAATTCGACCAATTTTAAAGGGTCACTTAACAGCAAAGTAAGTTCTTTGTTTTTGAGTGAAAGTGGCAATACTTGATGTTCTTTGAAAAACTCCATGTTTACATCTTCTAACTCTATAGGAGTAACTTCTATATCTTTTGGTACTGGGTATCCAAACTGAACAGAGAGAGCTTCTATGATGTTTTCTTCTTTGAGTATACCTGTGTTTACCAGTATAGTACCGATTCGTCCACCAAACTCTTTTTGAATCTCTAAAGCTTTTTGGACATCATCGTCACTACAGTAGTTTAAATCTACTAAGATGTCTCCAAGATAGCGTCCTATTCCCAAGCTGAAAAGTCCCTATTTTTTTTGTCACCACCCTCTTTGCCATCAGCACCATAAGACTTGAGTGTATAGTCAAAGCCTTCATCATTTGTATCTGAGTAAACATAAGGATGTCCCCAAGAATCATTTTTAAGAGGTTTTGGCAGATACATACCTGTAAAACCAGCGATAGAACTCTCTTTTTTCCACAGTATCTTAAGACCCTCTTCGTTAGTTGGATATCGTCCAGTATCTAAACGAAATGCATCCAATGCACTTGTTACCATCTCAAGTTGTGCTTTTACTGTCTGCTCTTTTGCTTTGTCAACTTGTCCAAAAAACTTTGGTCCTACAAGTGAGACCAAAAGTCCTATGATGGCTATAACAACCAAGAGTTCAACAAGTGTAAATGCTTTTTTATTTTTAGTGTGTTTCATTATATCCCTTATACTAAAATAGTAAGTTATATCTAGTATATCATATATCTATTATAAATTTAATATATTAGATATCTTTTTTAAAAAATTGAGGTATTTTAATTATATTCTTTTTAAAGAGTGCAAAGATATTGCCTATATTGTTGCCTTTTAAAGCTATCAAGTCTTCTTTTGACTTTCGAAATATATTTTTTAAGTTACTGTTACTAGCACCACCTATACGCATGACATATAAAACATTTGCAAGATAACAAGCTTTTATCTGTTTGCTACTAAGTATTTTAAGCATAAAATTGTAATCAGCTGATATCTTAAAGTTTGTATCATATAAACCAAACTTATCATATACCTCTTTTTTTAGAAAGAGGGCAGGATGAGGTGGCATCCAACCATTTTTAAGATTGTTATAGTCAAACTCTCCACTATTCCAGTAACGAACAACTTTATCTGTGTCATTTTTATCAACATATATAAGGTCACCGTATACACCATCACAATCATTCTTTTTAAAAGTTTCTATAACTTTTTTTATGATATTGTCATGTAGATAAAAATCATCAGAATGTAAAAAACATATAACATCACCAGTTGCAAGTTCTATACCTTTATTTAGCCCACTATAGATACCTTCATCTTTTTCACTTACAAACTTATCTATTTTATCTCCGTAAGATTTGATGATATCAACAGTCCCATCTGTTGAAGCACCATCAACGATAATATACTCTATGTTTTTATATGTTTGTGTTAGTACAGACTCTATAGCTTCTGTTATCTGTTCTTTGTTATTGTATACAGATGTAATAATTGACATCTTCACCTATGTTTCCTTTTCCTAACCAACCAAATTTTTTTTAGTCGGTTTAACTATTTTTTTTTGTTTTAAAATAAGTATCAATAGTAGTATAGTCAGCTCATTGTACAATCCCATAACATTTGGTCTTTGTACATAATTTAACAATAATGCAAAGAACATATAACCTATCTTAAAAAAGTTAAATTGCAAAGCTAAAAACATCATATAAAAAACATGTAAAAAATAAAAAATAAATCCTACAATTCCATAAGAAACTAAAAAACCAACAATATTTGATGGATCAAATCCTAGATTTTTAATCTCATCAAACCCATAACCTAATATTGGTTTTTCTAGGAAAATAATAAATCCTTGTGACATAGCTTGTGAACGGTTATCACCTTGCATGTGACCATCATCTGACACCTCAAATCTATCAAATACCAATGTATCTATAAAGTAAGTATACTCTTTTGGCACACTTATATAAACCATGTATAATACAAGAAATATAATTAATATATAAGATAAATTTTTAAATTTAATAAAAAATCTATAATTTAATATAACCAAAATAATGATAAAAGCTACCGAAAATGTAAAAAACCCTAAAATAGATAATATAGTTTCATACTTTTTATTGTTAAGTGTCAATCTATTTATAACAATTGCATAAGTTATATAATATGCAAATGCACCAGGTTCATCATAGTATCCTGACATTCTTATAAATTCTACATATCCATTACCAAACCTAGCTCCTTCGTTTGTAAATGTTAAAATATAGTTATATACAGTGCTAGTATAACCACCATGGGCATGACTTGATACATGATGCAGTATTCCAAGCAAAATAAGAAAAAATCCAATAACACCTATAGTAACCATATAAACATGCATTTTTACATACAGCTTTGAAAAAAAAGTAGTATAATCCTCTCGTACTTTAAAAAAATATATAAAAAAAATCAAAACGGTAAGAACTTGAAAAACATAGTTTAAACTAGCATAATCAATTTTGAAAGTACCATAAGTAAAGAAAAAAAGCATCTGAATCAATAATATAAAAACAATATCATTGTTCTTGTGAAATAAAATTTTATTATGATGCTTAAAAATAAAAAGTACAAAAAGAATCAAAATTGAAAAAATAAGTGCTTTATTTGAAACAGGCAACATCAAATAAAACATAAATGGGTAAGAAAGAAGAATAGATAAATAAAATAAAGTATGGTCCATTCTTATCATAGTTAGTTCTTTATAAGGGATGTTAGTTTAACGGTAAGATTTTTACCGAGAATTGATTTAATCAACTTTTTAAAAGTTTCACCAAGTATTAATGATATATAAAATAGTGAAATTTTTAAGTTTTTATAACCTACAACTTCCCATCTAGCTAAAATACTATCAATTCTATTTATATCAGATATCCCGCCTATCGATATAGTAGAAACAATAACATCTATAGGCATAAACTTTTCTCCTCTTTTCCAAGATCTATAGAAAAACTCAAAATCTGCAATAATTTTATTTTCAATATTTAGCTTATATTTTTTGTGATACTGAGTATCTATGAAAACACTTTGATGTGAAAACTGCATACCTTTTGCGATATCGTTTATATCTCCTTTTTTACGAATCTTTACAAATTTTCCATAGTCTACAGAAGTATCTCCATAGATAAAGGTTGCCTTTTTAGTATCTTTTTTTGAAAATATCTTATTTAAAACGGTATGGTCATAAAAGTTATCTCCTGCATTCATAAAGATTATCCATTTTCCAGAGGCTAAGTCGATTCCTTTGTTCATAGCATCATATATTCCTTTATCAGGTTTACTACTCCAATAACTTATATGTTGTTCATATCTTTTGATGATATCAACAGTACCATCTTTTGAGCCTCCATCCATTATGATGTATTCTATATCTCTATATGTTTGATGTATAACACTTTTTATAGTCTCTTCTAAAAAATCTATACCGTTATAAACTACTGTGATAACACTAATTAATGGACTTTTTTTATCCATTTAATATCTCATCATAAAGATTTATATATTTTCTCACAACAACTTTACTATCAAACTCTTTCAAAATTTTTTCTCTTGATTCTTGAGTAAGTTGATTATAATTTGGATGCTCTAGTACCCAATCTATACCAAAAGCCAAATCTTTAGTATCATAAGCTTTAGCTAAGTAACCATTTTTTTCATGTTCTATTAGGTCACTATTTCCACCGATATCAAATGCCACTACAGGTGTAGAACATGATAAACTTTCCATGATAGCATTTGAAAGATTTTCTTGTAAACTTGGAACTACCATAACATCACAAGCATTATAGAGAATATTTAAAGATATATCATCATTCAGATGTCCCATATAGTGTGTATTGTATCTAAAATTTGGAGTTTCTTTTGGCTTACTACTTCCAAAGATAATAAACTCTATATTTGTAGTTTGTAGTTTGTTTATAGCTTTGCTAAGCTCTTTAAAGCCTTTATTTATATCACCTAGAGCATTTACCGCACCAAAAAGTACTAACTTTTTATTTTGTGGTAAAGATAGTATCTCTCTTGCAACTTTTTTTTTAATCGGCTTATAAATATTTGTATCTATTAAATTTGGTAAATTTATAATTTTTTTGTTCTTTAATAAAGAACTATCTTTTGCGCACTGTTCAAGCCACCTACTCAATCCAATGATTGTAATATCATCAATTTTTGAAAAAGTTTTTTGTTTTTTTCTAAACACTATACTACTAAGATCTTTATTTTTTTTAGAATCTAATTGTGGACAATTTCCACAACTATCTTTATACCTTTCACACTGCCACATAACATGACAACCACCTGTAAATACCCAGTTATCATGAAGAGACCATACTATTGGAGATTTTATCTTTGCCAAATCACTAATAGGTATCATAGCTTGACATATCCAATGTAAATGTACGATATCAGGTTTTATATGATTAATTTTTTTCACGATGTCAGAAAAAGGTAATAAAGAAGAAGAAAAATGAGTTTTCTTTTTCTTTCTATACAACTTCAACAATACATTTTCTATATGAGGTCTTAATTGTGAAATTATTTTCTTATATTTACTCTCTTGTGTAACTACTGTAAAATCATCACTTCTTTTATATTGAACTAATAGAAAACTATTGATACCTGATGATAATAATTCTTTGTGCAATCTATATGATGCTCGTGCAGCTCCACCATCAATATCAAAGGTATTAACTATAAGAATCTTCATAATTTACTATTCTGATTTGATACTATTTGATTGTATAAATCAATATATCTTTTAACAACGACATTATTTTCAAATTCATTTATGATTTTTTCTCTAGCATTTTCACATAGCTGATGATAATCTTCCGTATTTAAAACCCAGTTTATACCATGTGCTAGATCATTTGTATCAAATGGTTTAGCAAGATATCCGTTTATTTTGTGTTCAATCATATCACCATTTCCACCAATATCAAAACTAACAACGGGTGTACCACATGATAAACTTTCCATTATTACATTTGATAAGTTTTCTTGAAGTGATGGGACTATTACAACGTCCACAGCATTATATATTTCAATCATCTCTTCTTCATTAGATATATGACCTATATAATGTGCTTGAAATTGAAAGTTTTGAGATTTTTTAGGTTTATCGCTTCCAAAGATAACCAATTCTACATCATCACGATTTAATTTATTTAAAGATTGACGTAGTTCTTTAAAGCCTTTTCTTGGGTCTTCTGTAGCATTTACCGCACCAAAAAGTATTAACTTTTTATCTAATGGTAAGTTTCTTTTTTTTCTAATTTCTTTTTTTTCTATAATTTTAAATTTGCTTGTATCTATTAAATTTGGCAAATTAACAATTTTTTTATTTTTAAATAAGAGACTTTTTTTTGCAGAATCTGTAAGCCATTTACTAAGTCCAACAACTGTTAAATCAAGTATTTTTAAATAAGAGACTTTTTTTTGTTTAAAAATAATTCGACTTAATTTTGTACTTTTACCTAAATTTAGAACCTTACAGTTAACACATTCAAGCTGAAATTCATTACAATTTTCATCATAATGACAACCACCTGTAAATGCCCACATGTCATGAAGACTCCAAACAATTGGTGTTTGAATTTTAGATATATCTTTTATATTCATCATCCCACTATTAATCCAATGCAAATGTACAATATCTGGATTAAACTCATTTATAATCTTATTTAAATCTAATGATGGAACCATCGCAGAAGAAAAAAGAGTCTTCGTTTTTCTTATATACATTAATGAAGGTAATTTATTTAGTACAGGTCTAAACTTTGAAAATATTTTGTTTGTTTTAAAACTTATAATTGTTGAATCATTACTAGCTTTATTTTGTACAAACATTTTTGAGTCAATACCTGCCTTCAATAGAGAGTTATGTAGTCTATATGCTGCTTTTGCTGCTCCACCTCTCATATCTTCTGCATTAACTATAAGAATTTTCATTTAAATTGATTTTTCCATATAGCTATATTTTTTTCATTTATTGTTATTTCTGTTTTAAAATCACTAATTATCATCTCTTCTAATAGTTCTAACTGTTCTCTTGAAAGAACTTTTATATTGAAGTCTTTTGCTTTTTCCTCAGCTCTATTATCTATACCTATGATAATAGCTCTTTTAAGATTTTGCAATGACCTTATCCCTCCATGCAATCTACTTCCAATATAGTCAATATTTATATCACTATTTTTTAATAATCTATCGTAACTTTCTAAATTTGCACCTATAATTTCTATTTTATCACTATCAGTACACTCGTGTAAGTAGATATCATCACCATTTCCTTGAGGCCAAAAGAATACTCTTTCATAATTTTTCAATATAATATCTATGAACTCTTTATCTCTTTTTAAATCTGGATCACCACTTGTTAGTGTAAAAATAACATTTTTTGCTTTTGCTGTTGGAACTTTTTTACAATGTTCTTTTGTTAAATTCCACATAGTTGGACAACCTGTATTTATAACATTTTTAACACCTGCATCTTCCAATAACTTTTGTGTATAAGAATCACGAACAGAGTGTAGAATATCTTTGTTTAAAATTGATTTTAATATATATTTTGTATAAAAATTTGTTTTAGATTGATACTTTTGCCAACCAACACCCATCAATGTAATATTTTTCAAATAAAATGTATCATAAAGACTAAGTCTCCATTGATTATTTTTATTCATATCTGAAGTTAACAAATTGGTTCCACCTACAAATGAATACTTTGATATTTTATTAAACTTATATGTCCAATATGAAACTTTATCATGTGTTAATGAGTGAAAGAACATCGCATCAGGGAACAACTCCATAAGATGTTTATTGACCGCATCCATAATAATAAAATCCCCCATATTTGCAGAGGCTATAGCAGTATTAAAAATAGTAATTTTTTCAATACTTTTGTTGTTATTTAAATTCATTTTTTCTTCTTTGTTATTATTTTTATTGATTTTATCTAAAATATAATATTAAATCTATTTAATTAAAAAATATTTTAGAAACTTTTTTTCTAATCTTTAATATCTTATCTACAATTCGCATAAATAGATAATCTTTCATATAGGTAGATTTATAACTAGATAAAACGATATATTTTAAATACTTTTTGATAGATTTTTTGTTTTTATATTTAATTGCTAATTTATGTAGCCTCTTGGAGTCTATATAATTTTGTTTTTGTTCTTCTGTAATCTCTATAGTTTTATCTATATTTTCATTTAGCGTGTATATTTTTGTAAATATACACTTTCTATAAGCTTTAGCAATTTGTTTGGAAACACGATTGGATAAAAGTCCATTTAAGCTTGTAACACTACTATTCCTGTGTCTATAATAAAATAGTGTTTCACTAATATTTCCAATTTTAAACCCATGACAAACACTTCGAGCTATAAAATCCATATCTTCCGCATGTAAAACATATCTATATCCCTCTAATTTATCATAAACATATTTTTTAGCAAAAAATGTAGGATGACTAAGATGTATCACACCAGTAGAGAGCATAAAACGGATATATTTAGTTGATGAAAATTGAATCTTCGATAATTTGTTTCCATCTTCATCTATAATATTTACATCACTACCAACTAAATCATAATTATGTATTTTTAAATACTCAAGCTGCTTTTCAAAACGATTTACTAATGATATATCATCAGCATCCATCCTTGCGATATAGACTCCATTTGCTACGGACAATGCTCTATTTAAGCTATATACTAATCCTTCATTTTGCTCATTGACTAAGAGAATTATACGATTATCTTGTTCTTTATACTCTTCCAATATAGATAAAAGTGTACTATTCAAAGGATTATCAAGTACTATGATAAATTCTATATCCTTATATGTTTGATTTAGGATAGAGTCTATAGCTTCTCGTAAATGCTTCTCTTCTTCATTATAAACAGCCATGATAACTGAAACTAATTTACCCAAACTTTATCCTTTGAGTAGGCACTATAGAAAAAAGGGCACGAAGTTTTATAGAAGAGTTCTTTTTTAGATTTTTATCAAAAAAATCATAAAAGAAACTAGAGATACTATAAGATATAAGGGTTGCATAAGCAGCACCAAGTATGCCATAATGCTTTATTAAAAAATAGTTCAATACTATGTTTGAAAATACTCCAGCTAGATTTCTATATAGTGCAGATTTCATAAAGCCTTCATTTATTATCCATTTGCCACTACTTAAAAGTAGTGATACAAATATAAGAGTCCAAATATGCACGATAAAAACCTGACTTGTTTGGTTATAGTCTGCTCCAAAAAGAGTAACTATAAGCCAATCTCCTAAAAATGTCATAGGTATAGCTACGGCAAGTGATGACCAAACCATAAGGTTATAGAGTTTTTGAAGTCGTTGATAGTATAGTTTTTCACTTTGTTTTTTAGCATTTATGATAGCGGGAAAAACCGAGTTTACAACTACTGCAGGGAAAAAGTATAAAGCTTCACTAAGTCTTACTGCAGCAGCATACTGCCCTACTGATTCGGTACTTAACATCTCTTTTATCATCACTTGGTCAATTTTCATATATATAGAGATAACAAAAGAGCTTAGTATAAGAGGCCAACTCTCTTTGAGTAAAGATTTAGCTAAAGATTTGTCAAACTTCCAGTTAAACAAAGAAAGATTGTTCTGTATATAAAAAAAGATATATCCACAAGCTAAAACTATACTATCAAACAACACAACCCAGACAAAGTAAACTAAAGGAGCTTCATTTAAAATCAAATATATTTTTACAATAGAAGATATAAAGAGAGACACTATGTTTGCATATACGATATACTTACTAAGTACTTTACTTTGAAAATAATAATCAACAACATTGAAACTCTGAAAAATTGTAGCAGAGGCTATGATGAAGATAAAAAGGTTTGTAGTGTTGTTATTTACTGTAAAATTAACAGCTACAGATAAAAACAAAAAAACTAAAAATGCCCCGATAAGTTTAAGTCCAAAAGTTGTACCTATTAGTAAATCTCTTTTTTTATCATCTTTAACTAGTTCTCTAACAACAATACCATCAAGACCTAGAGTAGCAACAACGGCAAAAAGTGCTACAAAACTTTGAGCATAAGAGTAAAGTCCAAATTGTTCAGGTCCTAGATACCTTGCTATCCATATACCGACAAAAAGACCTACTATCATTCTAAATATCTTTTCGGCAAAAAGCCATGAAGTATTTTTAAAATACTTCATAAAGCCTTGATGTTCTTTAAGTTTTTTTAACTTAGATACCACTCATAAACCTTCTTTATACCATCTCCTAACTCTATCTTATGTTTCCACCCAAGAGAGTGAAGCTTTGAAGGGTCTGTAAGTTTAACAAGTGTTCCATCTGGTTTAGTATTATCAAAATGTAACTCACCTTTATATCCAACAATTTCTTTTATCATCTGGGCTAACTCTTTGATGGAAACATCAACTCCTGTTCCTATATTTATATGAGTATTTCGTATCTCTTTATCTTCTTTTTGATAAGTATCTTTAAAGTCTCTACTTTCTAAGATAAATACACATGCATCAGCCATATCATCGCTATATAGAAACTCCCTTCTTGGTTTTCCACTACCCCATATCTCAACTTGTGGTTGAT
>JAUTBZ010144395.1:0-10000 GCA_032361785.1 Lepetodrilus galriftensis
TCTCTCTCTCTCTCTCTCTCTCTCTCTCTCTCTCTCTCTCTCTCTCTCTCTCTCTCTCTCTCTCTCTCTTTCTCTAACACACACACACACACACACACACACACACACACACACACTTGCTTTACGGGCATATCGATGTCTCCTAAACCTAGCTAGTAGTTGTGGACCTTTGCGTGCATTGATAATATATTGATATCCAATCCTTATGTGTTTGTTTGACAACTGACTGCGGATGTAAGCAATATGTTAGCACACCATAATATAATCAGAATTCACACATGAAACCACCCAAAACAGTTGCGACAAAAATAAATAAATACAATTATTAAATAAAAATTAAATACAACCAAAGATAGATACACTCACATAAATACACAATGAAATAAATGAAATAAGCACTATCTTCATTCATTTGACTTGCTCATATAAACAAACACGTTGTATTCATTCCTATTGTATTACTACGCATTGTATTAAATTGTATATTCTCTAGATCTGTCACCACAACATGACTTATGTTGATAGTAGATTGCGCTATCTGTAGTGGAAATGCAGATATAATATTTGATCTGTCATTACCAGCGCATCTTGCCTAGCCCACGTGACCTAACTACGATTCCTACGTATATTTAGTGTAGTAAGCGAAGCTCGTTATTGTACCCTTCCCTAGTATAGGGGAGATGGCGTTACCTAGAATAATCACCAACATGCACATGTCCTCACTTGAAGAGTACGCAGTGACTATGTGCGTATTAGTTTCATCACCAACATGCACATTTCATCACTAGGGTGACGATCGCGTGTTAAAATTATCCAATGAAGGTATTCGTACCCAACACTCATGATGATACGAATACCCTCATTGGCTAATTTCAACACTCGACAGTCACCCTGGTCGAATGATGAAACGAATACGCTCTATATATCCAGGGATGATAGTAGACCTACTTGGAAGAGTTCAGACATCATTAGCTCGGGATTCCTCTATCTAGCCTTCCCTGCTGATGCATAAGAGACTTTTTATATGGGTATAATACAATTATAAAAGGTCTTCGCCTGACCATAGCCATATATATATTATAAAAAGTATCTTATGATCAGCATGTAAGGCTAGATAGAGGAATCCCGAGCTAAGACTTCACATCCTACTAATCTGTGAGCAACCGCGGGTTCGAACTCGACATTTACACCATCTCCATATTTAGTCTACACTTTTAAAAAAATCATTAACCCTCTGCCTGCTGGATTAGGCACACGTACTGCTCTTTAGGGCAAACCCTGTTGCCTACAACATGGAGAGTTAATGCAACAAGTAGGTATATATATATACTAGTAGGTATATTTGTGAACAAGATTTTGGGTTGAGCATGAAATCATACTGTCCAGAATGTGCGTCCAGGACTGTCAATGGAACACCACCCATGTTTCGCTGGCATCTTGAACAGTGGATATAATTTACGAGAGCAAAGCATCTTTAAACGTTGAAGTGACTATGTTATCCAAAAGTATGAACCATTTCCATGCATTTTATCGATGTACTAAACTCATAGGTGTATTTATAACATAATATTATATACTTGTAGTCCATGGATGGATGGGCGGATGTATGGATGTATGGAAAGGTGGATGGATCACATGGGGGTGAATGGATGGATAGGTGCAGGAAAGCTAAGTCAATACATATTAGGGTTACGGACAAGATGTAGACGACACATTTAATGTGTGCTTCAAGTAGATCTAGTAATCAAAGTTCGATTATCAAAAGGTGGAGCTATAATAAACCATAACAAGAAATCAAAATAAGAAATAAATTAAATATATAAATCTAAAACAAAACAAAAAGGATGAAACTACTAGAATAGAAATTTCGCCAGCTATTTCAATCCCAACAATATTTTGTAAACTTATCATCAAGTTGTAATTAAAGTCATGCCATCTTTCCCTCATCCGTTTCTTATGCAATGTATCTGTTTTTGTTCATTATGTAAATTATATTCAACATTGTCTTCATGTCAGCCTATAGCTGTATATATGTTCTGTACCTCATATGCTGTAGATTACAGGCTGAGAGTGAGTAATATATAGTTCTGTTCTTTTCTTCAAGTAGGTCGCGACAGAATTTACTAGCGGCTGTCTTCAGCTGTAAGTATTGCGAGTTACCTCCCTTAGCAATGACAGATTCGGCGATTGGTGGATTTCAAAAGGTGACGCGCGAACTGATCAGCGATGGCGATGTTGTGAAATTTGTTGTGTGGTAAGAGTTCAACCTGTCTAGATTCGAAATATACCAGCATCTTATTCCATCTAGAAAGCGTACACACCAAGAATAGCCAATATCAAAATCAATAAGAATAAATAAACGGTTGAGTAGCATAAGACAAACAATAACAAATTGAATTTTGGCAATTTTTGAAAACACGTTCGCCAAGTTTTTCAGTGAACTGTTCACCAGCTGGTTCAGACTGTTGTGGACAATATATTCGTTTTCACAATCAACAAAAGTCAGAAGTGTCACATTTTGTACAAAAGTATTTGCTAATAGATGTGCAGACGTCTATCTTGTCCACCCAAAAACATTCAATCTTTTAAATTTTGAAACTTGTAAAATTACTGGTTTGTGAACACAAACACAAAGTTGTTCTTTCTTATTTTATTTTTATGACATCACACCATTATGATTACACTTACTGCAGAGTTCATATCTCTTATTCTAATATTAGATATTCTGTTGTTTTTGCTAAGAAATGAAGCAAGTTTGCCTTTTGTTCATAAATCAGATTCAAACCTTTTAGTACACTGAACAGGATTAGAAATTCGTGCAAAAATGTACAACTTTGAACAAGCCGATGGGCAGCCTACTAAGTCAAATAAGATCGATTATCATTTCCCTAAAAAGTTACTCGCCCATAACAAAAGAAGGTTGTTGCCGGGCGAGTGGGAACTTCTAAGTCTGATTTAAAATAATATGTGCAAGTACCATACTACAAGTCTCTCTTCCAGAAAAATTGCCCCAAAACTATTAATTATGGAAATGGTAAAGAAAATGCTCTCAGCTTTATAATTAAATGTTTTTAGTAGACAGCTGAAACAAATGTTCACGAATTAATAAATCTCGCCGTTTTAATATTTGAGTGAGTGAGTGCATTAACCCTCGCCCTGCTGAAGGTGACTTTTGCCCGATCACATGCAGAAATAGAACACTGATTATATTCCGCAGGGAGAAGCTTAATTACGTAAAACAATAATTCACTCACGGTCACTCACTCAAATATTAATTTAAAACAGCATTCATACATTCGAACGCATTTATAGATCGCGCGTTTTTCCGTAAATAAACCTTTTTAATAACTTTCAGGGTTCGCAATTCATAACGGTTATCGGTATTATTTGTATCACAGTCTATTCGGGCGAGTACGTTGTAATCCCAGGGTTGGAACTTAACTTTAAAACATACTCACCCGAATAATTATATAAATAACAAAACATGAAATTGGTACTTGCCCGTAGGATACCTTTAAGTTGTTTAACATTACGAGAAATGGATCAGGCCAGTGGGAACTTCTAACCCTGTAATCCCTGCCTTAAATTATTGCAAATTTACTGCTCAATATCTAGTAACTAGCCAAAAATACAACAATGGAAATTTACTGACTGTACATTCAAGATGTGACAACCATTTTTTGTATGGATATGATGACAATATGTATCACACTTACAATAAGATTTAAAACAAATATTCAAATACCAATAAAATATTTAAAACAAATATTCAAATATCATTTCATCTCTTGTATTTCCATGCAATTTCTGTTGTCTTAGGCCTGACTACAACTCTTGTTCATTATATTTAGAATAATAAACTGAAACAACACACAAGTTAAAAACTAATGAAGACGAGATGGCAGGAAAGAAGCGTTTATTCTCGGAGATCATGGGACCTCCGGAAACCGTGGTGAACCGGGAACCGGACATCGTCTTTGAAGATGCCAAGAAGAACCTGCTTGAGTCCTTCTCAAAGGCTCAGCCCAATACGAACAATCCTGCATCCGATCACATGAAAGTTTACCTGCGAGTTCGGCCATTGTCACACGACGAACTGGGAAGTGACGAAGACCAGGTAAACTTTTACATGATAGAAAGCTCAATATAATAATAAAACTAATTTGTACAAGTGTAATGTGTAAAATTCATGGTCAAAAGTAGCACTAGGAGTATCAATACAACGACATTTTCCTTTTGGCTTTGACTAACACTTTATACTAGTTTGTACATTTAAATCCGTCTAAAATGTAAATAAAATCTTTTCCAATAATACATTTTTTTCTCTCCATTTTCCCAGACATGCCTGGAGGTAGATGGGATCCACTCGGTTGTGGCCCATGCCCCCAAGACCTCCCACACATACAGGAACCACACCCACGGGCTCGGGAAGACCACCCACAAGTTCACGTTCTCGCGGATCTTCAACCAGGACACGACGCAGAAGGAGTTCTTTGACGAGACCATGCTGGCCCTGGCTCGTGACTTCATCGACGGACAGAACTGTCTGGTTTTCTCGTACGGGATTACCAGCTCAGGAAAGACATACACAATACAGGGTAAGTAGTGTAACTTTCGAAATTACCAATGGAAACCCGAATAATGGACAGATGGTAGTAAAATTCACTATGGAATCAGGAGATTCCTCTTGTCACAGCTCTTGAAACAAGAGAATATTGCAAAATGAGATGGCTGGCTAAGTATATGAAAAGAAAAAAAAAATTTTTAAATAAAATAATAATTATTTAAAAAAAAAAAAATACTCACAGCGCGCCCCTGGCTACCAGTGCCTCTACGTTAGTATCGTCAATCTGCAGGGCCTTGTTGAGGTGCTGCATGGCCTCCATCTGCTGGCCTTTCTTGAACAGCATCACGCCTTGGGCAACACTGAAGTACATACATAAACACGTCATGCACATAGCTGTCAATTAGGGGGCGACTATCGAGGCCAATTCTACTATTGAAATAGTATTGCTATAGATGAAAACACTATTGCGATAGTATTGCAATAGTTGTGCTACTATTGAAATACTATTGCGATAGTTTGTTTTTAAAAATAAGTCTTTTGAAGACTGCTAATTATTTGTAATATAGTGGCTAATGTACATATAACTGGTATTTAGTGAATAACATGCAAGACAATAGTACGTTATCATTTGATTTAATCCTAAAATCAAAATCTTGTTAAACAAACATTTCTCTGAAGGCTATTTTCATTAAAATTTGTAAAATTCATTAAATACCCACCCCGTTCTAGGGTTTTCAACTAATTTGGTCTTAGTGTTTAAAAATAGTACACTATCGAAACTGTCGATAGTACTATCGATGGAAATAATCGATAGTTCAAATTACTATCGATGCATTGCTATCGGGCCACTCATTATCGCGATCTATCGATAGTTTGATCCATCGTTACACCCCTACTGTCGGTGCGTAATCCAGCAGGGAGAGGGATAATGGTTTACGTCATAGCAGGTATATTTCACCCATAGGCGACGAGTCAATCGATGTCAGATGCAGATAGACTGACAGTTTGACTGACATTTCACAAACTGATATTATTTCAATAAGTGATAATCTACTCGATAAAAACTAGTGATAATTTAAGTGATAAAAACTAACTTTAAAACTTACTAGCCCGAATAATGATACAAATAACAAATGTTATGAATTTCTACTAGCCCTCAGGATACCTTTAGCATTGAGAGAAATGGCTCAGGCTAGTGGACTAGTGTTAATTTTGATCCCTGTGTAACATTATCAGCAGAACTTGCCACTCACCTCTGTAGAGCTAGCTTCTGGCACTGCCACTTGCGAAGGCTTTCGGAATACTCCTTCTCCAAGATCTTTAGACTGAAGGAAAATTCATTCATAAATTGACCCCATGACAAATAAATCGGATGCCTGGCTTATATACTGCTGGAAAAATGTAAAGGAACGCATGTATTGTAACACAACATTGTTGCTAAGTGGTTATATAACCTTTCCAATAGAACAAATATGCCAAAATTTAACAATAATCTTCCTTTGCTCGTGTAGAACATGATACAATGAATAAAATATCCATGTATCAATAGTTGATCTTTATTAAAGGTATATTTGAAACTGTGTTATTATGAGAAATACCACCTAACTTAAAGTCCAACATTACAGGCTATTGGTATGCTTTCAGTAGGAATATCGATATAACAAGCTATTACTATACACGTCAACAAGTCAAATTTTTCTTTCAGTATATTATTATTACCCAACTATACACTATATTTTACCAAATGGTGGTATATGGTCCCGTGCATTGCATGGTTGACCGCTCAGGTTGAAATTAAGCACGTTCGAGCGCGGCTGATGCTTGGATGGTGACCGATACTATCTGTTTGTATCTAGGATTCGTTCCTAGATACTATGTGCTATATGTGCGAATGAATAAGAACTGGACACGAACTGATAGTATGGAATAAAAAGCAATACGATGCAATACGTTGCAATGCGATGGCAATACGATGCATAAAAGGGAGTACGGTGTAGACGGAGAATCAATACGGATGCGATGAGAGTTTGTAGGAAGTAGTGCAAACCAGGTGCCCGTTGCACGACGCTCTTGTAGGCTACAACTATTGTAACGTCAACGCATTCTATTGTGGCGGGAGCCCAGTTACAACTGTTGTAGTGCTAAAGAGCGTCGTGCAACGGGCTCCTGATCCCTAAATAATGAGTATGCACATTTCACGATCTGAACATTATCAGCTGGTTAACGAGTTAATCGATGGGAGTAGATGGTCTATGGACATGCAACAACTAGCCTATCATGCGTTCTTCTATTGTAAATTCCACTACATGTTGATTATATCATGTTATTCACACTAGATTTAACATGTAGATATACATATATCTAGGCAGTGTAATGTCATGTGGACAACTATTTAGAGTTGCCTAGTTAGTGACGTGTGCATGTGAGTCAAACGTGCTAGCATATGCGACATTACAGGACATGCTCATAGATATATATCATGACTCATTTACAATACTAGTATTTGTTATATATATAGTGAACAATTCAGAAGGAATGTTTTCTCTCTATTTATCTGCCTCCCCCTCTCTGCCACCCCCTCTCTCTCCATTGTCCCCCCTCTCTCCGGTTTAATGCATATTTTCTTCAATAGCCTGTATGCAAATAAATGTTTGGAAATCAGACTTGCACTTTAAAGTGTGGTCACTCCCAATCAGTGACATGATTTAAAAAGCCAGTTAAACAACGGGTCTAGATTTTGTAATATGTTATCAAGTAAGTGCCCAGCCAAACGCACAAATATATCATACGTGACTAAGATGCTGTATCTACACTATAATATATGTCGGTTACACATGATGTAATAGTCAAACAGCCGACGTGTAAATAGGTGCATATAACAGCATGCACCGGATTCTCCGAGACGGTCCGGGTTCTTCCTTCAATTAAACATGTCTACACCCAAACCTGTAATAACATTTTATGTTGGTATTAACATTTTATTCAAGCATCGGAAAGTTAGTTTTTTCCCCATATATAGTAGCCTATTATGTTTAAATTATCTGCATGTACAGTTCATGTATCTTTCACATTATTTCTGTTTATAATGTATTATTGTGTTCTCATAGCGATTGGTTGTAGACAATTTTAATTGCAATGTACTTTATTTTTTTTTTATACGGCTATGACTAAGACATTAATAAATATACTGCTGGAAAGATTTAATAACGATTCTATAACCTTTCCAATAGAACAAATATTCCCAATTTTAAAAATAATCTTACTTTGCTCGTGTAGAACATGATACAATGATACATTGCCCATGTATCAGAATGTGATCTTTAATGAAGGTAAATTTGAACAGTGTTATTCTAAAAACCTGATTTTAAGTCCAAAATTGCAGGCTATTGGTATGATTTCATAAAGAATATCGATATAACAAGTTGCTATACACGTCAACAAGTCAAACAGGATACTTTCTCAAATTTGTAACTTATGCACAGTCCTGTACATCTCAATATCGTTGATGAACAGTTTACATCTCTAAGAGAGGAATGGCGCAGTAGTTCCAAGAAGGTCTGCAGCCATTGCTAAACACATGGGGTACACACTAGATATACAATATTTCAAATTTATATTAATTGTATCATTTTTATAAAATGCTGTTCACTACAAAACAATACGTTCCCTTATTTGTTTGTTTTTTCAATATCTATACTGAATAAGTTCCAAATTCGAGAAATTATCCTGTATTAATACAATATATTCTGCATAATTTGTTCAATTGGATTAATTTCAGCAAATCATGATATATACTCAAAACCTTAGAATTGCGTTATTCTTAGTTACTAGTATTCTATAGAAAATCTTCATTTTCCTCAAACCGTTTATCCATAACATGTATGGGGGAATGTACTCTCTTTTTTGTTCACAAAAGAACAATAGAGCACCGAAGAACCCAACGACCTTTGATAATCGGACAAGTGAAAGTGCTAAGGGGATTAAGATATCCTTTTTTTAAATTCTAAACAACAGTTAGCTTCGACTGTGAGTATCCCACCTGTTCTTACGACTATCGAGTTACATGTCCCTCCAAGTGACCACGATTTATACGACCATAGCACGACTGCTTCTCATGTAATATTCAGTCGGAAATTCTTCACAAAATGTCTGCGGTAAATCCTTTGTTTTGGCCAGAGTATATAACCGTCGCAATCTCATTTAGTTTACTCTTTTTTATTGCCAATGATCGGCATGAACTATACAGACGGTACCATACAGACACCGATGCTAGCTTTTGCTCCAAAGGTGTCGGGTTTCATTCAGAACCAGTCGGGTGGCATTCAGAAGCAGTCGTGTGGCCTCCCATGAACGTAGAGCTTTATGATTGGCTATGGCATGGTCACGTGGTATTCCACCCGGGTAAAATCTAGTGGATGATGATCAAGTTTGTCAGATTTGTTAATTAGAAGCCACTTTGCGAGGAACTGTGCGCGGTGAGGCATCTTTTGAAGGACCGCACATAAGGTGAGTATATTTGTAAAAATAGAAAATATTTACTTTACATGCGCATGATTTCCTTGAACATGAATTTGAAATTTGTATCAGTGTAATGTTTAACTAGAAACTTTTATTTTTTCAAATTGAAGTTATAATTCATGTTTTGTTTATGTAGTTATGTAGCCTATATGTTGTATAGTGTTGCATATTAATGGTGCAAATATAGTAGCATAAATCAAAATAAATTGATATTTTATTCGCCTTACATACCGTAACTAATTTTATCTTTCTTGTTTGCGCATTTGTATGTGGCATAAATACTTTAAAATACATAATACATTATGTTTTATTAATTATTAGTTACTGTTATTTAAATATTAAAAGTGTATGGAAAATAATAATTACATCCCTTTATGAAACTGAGAGATAATAATATTGTTGTCAAAGTATTCGTGGATCCCGGAAGTGTTTCCAATAAATATTGTTTGGGGGTTTTTTTAAAAAAAAGAGAGTATTAAAACATTATAGCATACATTTCTTAATTGGAATATTGCGAATGTGTATTTTTCATTGAAATTCTATTACCTACAATAAATCTATTTACATTAAAACTTATATTACCAACAAGAAACCTATAATGTAGGTACGTATGATTGTGTGCGTGAACGTGTATTTTCATGCTGCTTCGCCGTCATCAAGGAAAAGCAGTTAATTCACCTGGATTATGTTACTTTCTCCGTTCTCTCAGTAAAATAGTATCACATTTCACGTCCAAATATTGGCACAGTTTAATAGGTGCAGACACTTTAATATACACGGGTCGTAAAACCTCGTTATCGTCACATATTACTTCGCGGATGAATGGCTCGCACGGGATTCTCGGACAACTCGGAGCCCCGGATGTGACTTCGGACTGCGCAGGAGGTTTGAAAATAATTCTTCCTTCGCTGGCCG
>JAUTBZ010144406.1:0-12421 GCA_032361785.1 Lepetodrilus galriftensis
ATAAGTGCAGTGTAACAGTGAATAAATACATATATATACAAATGCTGGCAGTGGTATTTAAGGTTGCTTCTTGAAATCACCAACACTAACAGTTGTTCTCATAAACGATGGCGGTCTATTGGCATCAAGCTAGTATATACAAGGCAAGAGTAGAACGTTGGACTTCGGCATCAATGTTCGCGAAAGTTTCTCACGCGATATTGTTAGGATGCGCTGTCTGTACCGTGGCAATGATGTTATCGTGGTCTGTCAGTACCAGTCGGTCCAGATACGGTACCCCAGATACAGATGTTTCCTCCGGGCATAATTAAACTGACAAGCCGTGATATAAGTGAAACAATCTTAAAGGCATAATATCACAGTCCGACACATATTAAATTAACCCTCTATACTTTTATGGCAATATATACACATACTATATGCAGTATTAAGACTGTTTCTCGCCGTACATCGTTCACTTCCGGATTGTAAAATTGTGCTTATCCATGCACAATCCCATAACATAGGAACATATTCCCAATGGTTATATTATAAAAGGCATTAGATAAAGCCATTACTATACTAATAATCTTACATTGTAATAGATATTTTCTTTCTACGGTGGAGTTCGTGACTTTGATTCTTATATGTTATAGTAGGCCTACATCCTATGTTGATACTAGTAATTCATAATCATAGAATTTAGCACTGATTTATGAATCAGACAAACATTTGAAAATGACGTAGCTTTAGGAACAAATGACGTAATGCTTATTATGTACTGGATCTTTACTAGATAATATGATATACTAACGACACATGCTATGAACAATTCTGCGATGTCATCAGATACAACGTTGCATTGTTACTGGAAAGTAAAGGAACACTTCTGGAATATCGAGCAGAAGTTGCCCTTGATTCATGTAGACATTTCAGCCTGAATGAACGCACACATGTTTAGCCGCATTCTGAATGGAATGAAGTCCAACTCTTGGTATATTTAATTTCCCTTGTGGAATTGGTGAGTTCCTTGGATTACTCTTCTCTCTATAACGGCATTGCAAGCCCGTGCGTTGCGTGCAGTGGTCACGTGACCAGTCAGAGAAGAACTCCCTATTTACGGAACGTCTGCATTTTATTGGTGCCTCGTGGACATGCATTTCACGGAATAGTACCGCTCGTCCCGGGTTCCTATGTCAAGACTGTACAGCGCTGTGCACACTCGGACATAGCTCTCTCATTTTCTAGATTTGCCCACGTGAATTGTCAGGCTCACTAGAAGCATCCAGATTTATGTGTGGACACACCATCATTAGCAGTATGCATTAGGCTTGATTCTAATCTATTTCAAATGGTATTTATACCGGTTTGTTTGGCCAAAGTCCTCCCAGGCTTTACCATACACATAGCTCCTGGATCTGGTTGAAGAGCAAAGTCTTTCATGTCAACCATGTACATGTCATTTCTTCGTCTTACTTATGCAATCGACATCCCTCATAAACCATACCTGGTGCCCGTTGCACGACGCTCTTGTAGTGCTACAATAGTTGTAACTGGGCTCCCGCCACAATAGAAAGCGTTGACGTTACAATAGTTGTAGCCTACAAGAGCGTCGTGCAGCGGGCACCAGCTGTTTGACTTCGATGGCAAGTATACTGGTACAACTAACAGTTGGTATTATGGTTGAGTATCCTAATAACTTCGTTAGTATGCTATATATGTTCGCGGCGTAGTTCTTCCCCATGACCATTGCATTTCTGGCGATTTTAGGCGACATATTATTACTTTTCTAAAAGTCTCTACCGACTCATTTTGTCTTGGAACATGTTTCGTTCATGTGAACTTACGCTTTAAATTGCGCTTTGTGTCACAATATCGAACACAGTTAACATTTTCTCATTGAAAAGAATAATTCTAGCATACAGTGCCTTCTGATATAGCGGGTAGTGGGTAAAAGTACACGAAGGTTCATGAAGACATTTTAACTGAAGTCGTACAGCAACGGTGAGATCTATTTCCCGGACTCTGTCCTAGAAGTGGACCAGGACTTGCTGTCTATTCACCGGATCCGGACCCAATTCCCGGCAATCTGATTGTCTCATGTGGTACACGATATGAACACACTACTTTCCTAACCCTAACTCTAATCCTAAACACGTGACCACACCTACATCAACTGACATCAAGACCATTGCGTGTAGCCGCCTGGATACTAGTCCGCCCTGTTATTTACTTAATAGTCCCATACCAGTACAGAAGAGCACTCTCTACCAACAATGGGACATCTCCAACTGGTTTCCGTCATTACAAGCTATGCATATAGCGGACATTTAATGTTTTAGTGCTCGCACCCAATCATAATCATGAGAAAATAGAAATTTTAGTTCCATATACTTTTATTTTTTTTTACTATTCTCTGATCGTAGCTTCCAAATTTGAGTACCAAAGTACCAGTACATTACCGCTTTCAAGAGTATCTCAACAGCGCCAAACGTTCTAAACGTGTGCACCGCCAGTACAGATAATCACAGGACAATCTATACATTGTGTTTGTACTCTTTAGTCAATTTTGGTCAAACTTACAAACCTAGAATTATATCAGATATCAGTCAGCGTCATATTGCGTAACATCCGTTTTTTAAACAAATTCTTTGATTGGCTATAACATATTTCATAACCCAATCATATTGCTCCATTAGGAGACAAGAACAAGTGACAGAGTGCGTCTGAGGACTCAAACGGAGCCTGTGCAATAAATGGACTCTGTTAGGAGGGAATGATATTACATTATTATTATTATTATTATTATGATGATGATGATGATGATGATGATGATGCTGATGCTGATGATGATGATATATATGTAGTTGAATATATACCATCAATTGTACCCAGACATGACCTCGGATCTCAGGGTCCGCTATTGCTGTATGTATGTGTGCATCTGTGTGTGTGTGTGTGTGTATGTGTGTGGATGTGCGTGTATGTGTGTGCATGTGTGTGTGTTTGTGTGTGTGAGTGTGTGTGTGTATGTGTGCGTGTGTACATGTGTTTGTGTGTGTGTGTGTGTGTGTGTGTGTGTGTGTGTGTGTGTGTGTGTGTGTGTGTGGTATTATGACATCTGTTAGTCTCTCACACTAGACAATATTAGATGACCTACAACACATTCTGAAATCACATTTGACTGGTACAGTCTGAAGGACGTGCATCTCTTTAGAAGCTGGAACCCGTTTCAATAGCCTTATAAAAGCTGCTATTTGATTGGCTATACCTCCGCATCCCGTTACGTCATTCGGAATTCGCGAAAGGGCACTTGTACGAAGACCAAATTCTACATCCGGGTTCAAAGTGTTGCCATTGCATTACAGTTAAATCCCTGGAAACCAAATGGAAAATAACACACGGTTTTTAGAGCAGCTGAACGAAATCAATATTAAATTTAATTTCCGGAATGTGAGCAACTTTATGAATGAATGATAATCCCACATGAATATGATGATTATTGCGAGATCATATGAGGATGTTATTATATTTTAGGTATTTGTTTATAATCATGATTTGACATAACTTGCTATTGCTATGAATACGCACATTATACGAAACATGGCAATACATTTATTATTGACAGTACGATTGCATATTGAGAAGTTGACAATTATTTTGGATTGGTTGCCTGCTTATCTAGCAGATATGCTTCATGCAAAATAGCTCAATAAGCGTCCTCCCAAATCTCAGTGAGTTTAAGCTATCGAATATAATCTGAGCATGGTGTAG
Organism: Lepetodrilus galriftensis; assembly: GCA_032361785.1. Classification (NCBI taxonomy): domain Eukaryota; kingdom Metazoa; phylum Mollusca; class Gastropoda; order Lepetellida; family Lepetodrilidae; genus Lepetodrilus; species Lepetodrilus galriftensis. The sequence goes on from JAUTBZ010144406.1 coordinate 3,754, forward strand.
GGTAGGCCTACAAGCCAACGCACTTGATGACAAATTCCCATGTCAATATTTAACAGCGGGATAGCTCCAACCCATCAACCGTGTAACTATAGTTCCCAATCTCACCAAGATACAATTAAAAATCGATAATCGATCAATGCGCTAAAAATTGGCATCGAGTATATGGACAAACTAAGCTAATAACGCCAGTGATGCGTGACGTTGTCTATTGTTCCTAACTTCCTATGGTTAGCGACTCGTGCCGTTGGCGGCAAATACACTATATGCAGCGGAAAACAGGGAATGGTCTCCCTTTGTGAGTATGACCTCCAGTATCGAAACATGATATTTCTGAATGGTTTGTGCTGGTGTGTAGGTTGGCACGTAGGCCTATGTATCGCACACTGGTCAACGTCAACATCGTGTTGAGCAGTTATTGGACAGGAGAGTCTACGCCCACTTCTGTGTTCAAGGATGTATTTTTAATGATTGCCCTCTTGAAACAAGAGCTTTCAATCATTTGAAAAATCTACACAAGGTGGATATACTAGTACTCGCCTCTCAGAGGTCGCAATTTGGAATGCTATATTACAAATACGTAGAATCAGAAGATATATATATTTTTTAAATCTATAATGTTAGGCCCTAATATGATAACAATAGTTACATATTTGTATAACTTTCACCATTAAATGTCCCAGGTTCAAATCCCGTCCCGGGAGTATACGGCATCAATGTTCACGAAAGCTACCTTTCCAACGCGATCATGATAGGATGAGCTATCTGCACTGGTAATGCAGTTGTCATCCTGGGTCTGTCAAAAGTCAAAGTCAAAGTCAAATTTATTTCTTTATTCACCACCCACGGACGGTACAAGAGCATAGTTATACAATACATCATATATACATAATACATTTCATAACACGTGATGAAGTGGGAGAATATATACCTAAGTTACATATAAATATACATATACTAATATGAATGGGAAGTACATTGAGGTCATAATTATCTTAACGCACGGTGTATTATATTTTTTAAAGTTATCAGTACCAGCAGATACCCATAGAAAACGTTTGCTGTTTATATAATGTTATTTGTCAATTTGCATACTCTATATGCAATTAGTGAAATTAGTGAAATTAGTGAAATTAACCCAAACATGACCAAATACTTCTTTGTCGCCTGTCTGCAAAATAAGTATAGTTAGGTTTAAATTGAGGAGAAAATAATAAATCAAACAGTCATAACACACAAGAATCTAGGTGTTTTATTAAATATTTGCAAAATAACACATGTGTACTTTCTGTGGTTGTTCATTTTACATATATTGATATTATACGTTTTCATCAACGATTGAATAAATATATATATATTTAAAATCAATTTCAAATTCTATTCTACATTTACAATATGTATACTAGGTATTTCTGGTGCATAGCCACGTCACACCTTACTGTGAATCACATCCACGCTTATGATAAAAAAAAAATCGTTTCGTTAAAAAGAATAATATTGACCATACAATTAGCAGCATTGGCCCATTTGCTGTATCTATAACAAATCATAGATGCCTGAGCGAAGTCAAACATGAATATTTGACAAACTGATGGTAGACTCTTTGTTCTGTATTTGCTTCGCGAGGTGGAAATCAAAGACTGGCACCGAGGCTTGCCGAAGTTATCCGAGTGTAAGAACAGCCGTGACGGTCAATTACATTACTTATTGTTTTCAGTCTATTTGTGTTTGAGATACCACACAGATAGAATAATAAACGTTATTTCATGCGCAGCGTCGTTGAGAACAGTTACGAGCAAAAATAGACAAGTTAATTATTTGGAACGTTTAATAGAATGCTCTATGGAAACTCGCGAACATTAGTTATTGAATATTTCTGTAATAACTTTATGTTCGTAAATAATTAATTTCGAATTGAATATACCATTTATATCAGACATATAATGCCAGTTTGGGTATGCATTGCAAACTATAAATATCCTTGTGTATCCCGAATGTGCACATTATTCACACGCATAGCGATTTCAGCTACATTTCAAGATTAGCTTAGGTTAGTACGTACGTATGTGCATGCTATATACAAATCATAACACATTATACATATCGAGCGTAGACACTGATAGACGTCTATTAACTGTATAATGGAATTTGGCTTAGCGCCTCATCATGAAAATTGTTCTCGTAACCCATTAGCTTCATGCACAATGGATGCTAATTACTCAACGTTCATTCCGTCAATACAACTTATTATGTTTACAATAAATCTTGTTAATTAGCTTAGTAGTTGCCGTAATGTAAAGTTCCTAATCGAATATCCGGTATTACTTTTATGAAGACTTCTTGAATGGTCGCATGTAATAAGTTGGACAATTTCTTTCCAAGTCTTTCCAAGCCTTTTCTGACGAATAATAATAAGTCAGAAAAGGATTGGAAAGAAATTGTCCAACTTACTAAATTAACCCATGTGTATGTGTATAATACAGCAATACAGAACTATTTACAGAAACAAAGGCAACACATAATATGTACATTGAGGATACCGGGTACGTTCGTCTAGGATAGGGCCCTGTACATACCCCACAGACACATCACTGGGTTAGGACGATCTCTGCTTAATAAGTAAATTATGACTCGTATAGCGCTAAGATCGTTCTGTGGAACCAGATTCAGGACATAATAGGATGTTACGCCTCTTCTAGAATTAGGATAATGTTGCCGAGCAACCACAACTGGGTTCTCCTGCACAAAACAATGCACTGAAGTCTAAAGTAGTAGTTATGTTTCAATAAATGATTTTGTTAACGTCAAAACTTGGTAAAGAAACGTTTAATGATTGAAGAATAATTTTGACGAATTACATGCTTAAAGTAGTCTGTGGGTCTGGTGGAAAATGCTATTTATTGCATCACTTTGTATATATACAGTATATTAGACGCGTGTTCAGATTGTTCTTTATTGCATTTATTTGGACAGCATGGCGGTAACTGGCGACATCGAAGCCTCATCGACGACGCCAAGTTCGAGACTGCTACGAACATCGAGTTCGAGAAGAGGGAGAGGTTCGTCAGTCGTGGGGACTCCATCAGCGAGGAAGAAGTGTTCAGCCAGAATGGGGGTGCGGCGTCTCCCCTTCCCGTCGGGGAACACAAGGTCCACTGCATCATCGTCACCGTCAAAGAAGGCGTAGGGAATCTCACTAAAGTCCTGAAGGCCATTGAGGTAAGGAATCGGGACATACTTTCTGAGGCATTCGCGAAGCCTTCGTACTAATACTAGTATATTTATATAGCGCTATAATCCATGTATGGACATGTTTTCTTGCAGATCACTATATCTATGATAGTGGTATTGTCTTCGTTTCACAAAACGGTCGTTCTGTAGGCCTGGCGTAAATCAGGTCGTGACGCATTCTGTTACAATAGCAGGAAGTAATGCATACCTCGATTTACGCCCAGACTATCGTACGAACCTTTCGTGAAACGCAGGCATGATCTATTATTAGTGGACACGAATGCTTCGTGTAACGGCGCCCTACAGTGCCCCAATGTGGCCATAGTCAAGGCGTGAATCGTCTCGCAAAACTCAATGTAGTATTTAACCGAGGATCGAACCCGACCGTCACTAAAGTATATGACATTGTATACTTTATGTATCCGTGTGATGAACGACGTCCAGTGTCCCGTTCCACCAAACAATCGTAGCGATACAAGAGTCGTAATTCTATGTTAACGTTTGAGAGTTACGCCTTGTAGCTCTACGAACTGTCCGTGGAATAGGGTATCGTTTCTCGAAGATCTCATATTTACTATGAGACCATAAGGACTCGCGTATCAATCTCTAACACATTAGGATCGTGCATAACAAGAGCGCTATGGTCTTATTGTGGATATGATATATACAATTAAGCTTCGAGAAACGATACTCTGGGGACAGCTCCTCTTGAAGTTATGTACACTGTACATCTGAGGGTGTTGAGAACGTTAAATAGTATTAGTATGATCAAATCTGAATTTGAGACTGAACTGGGAGGGAGAGACAAGACCCACGAACATATTAGCGTGCAACCGTAAATGCTTCGCACGTTCAAGCTCTATACGTGTGTTTTCTTAGCTGGATCACAACCGTACAACACAAATTACTCAGTGAAACCAAGGCACTTTTGGAGTTCGCGCACTGCTAACATGATGCTGAAAATAAATTGTCTTTGATACCGAATTAGACTCAATTGAGTTGCGGTGTTGATCAAACGTGCACTATTATTTGGTGGGAGTTGCTTTCAAAGAACAGTAATCTAGGATTTCACGCTCTATAGCGCGCGTGCAGGATACATACCCCTTGCTCGTTATTTAATAGCAAGACCTGTGTACCTTTCTAAAATAGCAGCGATGTTTTAATGATTTATTTTTGTGTGTAACTTGTTCTTTTTCATGAACTCTTCAATGTTAATGCTAGCAGGTAATATTGGATTGGTATGGACTACCGCTTAGTGTTTCTCTACCATTGTTATTTTCATGAATTAGATTCATACAAACACATAGGGCCTACTGGTTCTAACATTGCTTTATTGAATTGTTGTCACATTGTTTAATGGCTGACTATTAGTCATATTTCGGCTTGATTGTTCAGTTTTACTACATGGTCATTTGTTTTATAATGTTTATTAGGCACAATTACAATAACCTTCAAACTACCGAAAGTTCAAATTAAATAATGTTCTAACCAGCGTATTAATTAAGCCATAATAGAATCGTTTAATTTCGAGTTGTACGTGTCTCGTGGATGACGTAACTGCTGTAGACGAAAATGGGTGTTCATTCAGACGCTAGGCACCTGTCCCGGAACCCGGGCGACTGGTCACGTGACCACGCCCTTCTGTATCATGGCAGCATTACGAAAGGAACATTTCAAGTGAAGGAACTCAGTTGAACATGGCATACCACTCAGACATAGTCAAAGCCCATTTCCGTTCTGCTGGAAGTGAATGGTGGGGAATTAAGGAAGGCATTTTAACAGATCTGTACGCGATTTTAGCAGTATTAAATAATTGAGTGTAGGCGCTGGTTGGATCCTCCGACTTCTCACACTAACATTAGAGGCTAAATGATTCTATAAACCAATTGCTGCCTTTCATGCCACAAAGTGACGGAGCTTTTAACTTGACCAAAATGGTCTTAATGTTTTGGGGGAACATACTGAAAGGAAAGCCTGTTGGAGAAAGTCGCTGTGATCTGGTATGAATGACAGTCGCATACTCAGAGACTCACAGTTGATTTGTACAAGAGAACACCGCGCCCATCAACTGTGAGGTCCTGCTTTACGCCTGACAGAAAGAGCGAAGACCTCCATCGATTCTAAAGGGTTTATGTTTTCTGGTTTGGATGTCCTCCATCCCGCCATTAACACTGAGCTATATTACGTAACGCGATCCGAAATTCGCATTAGGAGCACATCCTGTTCCATTCGTATTCCTCCCTGCACATAGGACTTCAATTAAGGCAAATAGAAAACACAGACGATTCATTACAATTCCATTTTGGTTCCATTTCCTGCCACAATGATGGTGTATCTGCAAACATTTGCTCGTAAGAATGTATTTATTGCTATCCACTATGAAGTGATCATCAAATGACAAGACAAAGACATTCCTAGCCTTGGTGTTGTGGTTGTAGGGTGGTGTTTCTAGGTTTTAATGCATAAAAGCTCGCTAGATATATGAGGTATTTAGAAATACCAATACCCTTACATGATAAACTTAACATTGGACAAAGGAAACTGACCGTAGTGAGATCATCAATTGTACTTTAAAAACTATAATATCGTTTATTGTATGACAATATAGTGCATTGTATGACATGATATGACAGTCAGACATTATTCACTACCAAAAAACACACACCACAATTTCCTTTTCAAAGACTACGTTACCAATCCAAGTTAGCATACGAAAATATGCTCCGTTGTAAAGTTCGTGAACTATTTTCTAAAAACGATATATTAGCAACCTATGTCAATGTATACTTTAACATTTAAGATAACTTTGGTTATACAAGTAGTTTCTATGATAGACTGCAGTGTTTTCAATACGATCACTTAAGTTTATACAGACAGTATTGAATCTTTCGTTTTTTGTTCACTTTCTTCATTCAAGATATCGACTCAAACCGCTTTCTCAACTTTCATCTTCTTTAATGCCACAACTAATTCCAACATGATTGAAATCATCTCTTGACTACCACTGTACCTTACCTTGAAAGCTTCACACTATATGTGGCTTATTATATATACACGGTTTGAAGTGCACCTCGCATTAACGTCTCTACCATGAAAGCATTCCAATGCAAGGGGCACGAACCTGAACAGATCGATTACTAATATCGATATGCAATGATGGACATCCCGTACTCAATATAGACCTAGACTCCTCAGCTCCTATTAGCATGGCTTGTTGACTTCACGGCAGAGACGATACACACCCTTGTCAAATTGCTCGAGTCAAATGGCCTATTGCAAAGATCGATAGTCTCTAATGGTGTTTCATGACCGTGGGAAACAAATGACGGTTGGGGGTAGGAGGAATACATTAATTAATGCAGGTGTATTATAATCTGGTTTTATAGGTTGTATAGGTAGGACCCTTTTATGCTGTTGAATATGATATACACGAAGGTCACCGAGCTGACATCATATGACATTAATTTTATATATAAATGTGTAATATGTTTATTATTATACTGGAAAAGGCACATAATAGTGGAACTTACTTTAATGGATTGGAATATCAGTAAGTTATTGTTTGATGTCACAGAGGGAATCTTTACGCAATAATCAATGGAATATCAAGCTACAGGCATACTTGTTCATCTTCACTGAAGGAATATAATGCTAATGTGTAGTAGTAATTGATAGTACCTGTTCTCTCAAGGCAGTGTCATAGTCCACCACTTTTATCGTCGTGCAGAGAATAGTATTGCTGATCATAAAGCAAAGCTAATTACACAAATAGACCATTCATACGTTGCAAATCGAAGGCTGCAACATTAATATGCATGCGAGTGCAATAGAGTCCTGCAGGGGGGAATTGTTGTTTTATGTTTGGTGTTTAGTAAGTGATCACACACAGATTTCACGAATATTTACTAGACTAAAATCGTTCTTGTACTTTAAAATATAAAAATACTAAAGAAGATTTTCTTGAAATATTGACCAAACAAAAAATAATATATACCATCATGCCTTACTGAATGTGAATTTAATTTTAACCAGTCTCTTCAATTCTTTAACACTTGCAATGTCCGCGTACTATGCATTAATGGGTATTCTTCATGTTTTTCGGACCTAGTCCAGAAATTACGAAACATTTTTTACTACGTTTTCATGCTCAACTCAAAGTTTTGTTCACAATTCCTCATAATAACAATTGAGCTTGACCATGAAATCGTACTCCAAACGTGTCATAGTTTCGAAGCTGTTTGACATATTGGACAGAGTGCCAGCGGCCATTAGTATTGGGCATTAGGTTAACTGAATGTAATACATTCGACCAGGTCTTCTTCCAAGCGAAGACATCCACAGTAACCTATAAAACTGCAAAGTATAGGTATGATTAATTCGTTATGTAGTGAAAGAAGATTATACACATTTAACGCAGTTTTAGTATAGATGCTTCCGTTTGTTTCTGACTTGCCTTTCCAGCTTTCCGATAATACCAATATCGCCAGGGGCGGATCCAGACTTTCAGGTTAGGGGCGGCTCAAAGTGTATTTTAGAGGGGACTCATAATTTCATCATAATATAAAATACATGTTTATTAAACAAAAGCCCCCACCTGGATCCGCCACTGAATATCGCGACCATGAACTAGAAACAAACCATTTATTTAAGTATGTAAGAAGACACAATGTCATATAGCATTGTTAGCAACAATATACCAGTATGCATATTATTGTATCCTATTCTTTACTACAGAACACAAAGATTGTCATTCAGCAAATAGAGTCAAGGAAAGCACGGAAAAAGGGGGCCCAGTTTGAGATATTCCTGCAATGTCTGGGAACAGAGGAAGGTATAGAAACAGCCTGCAATCTTATGAGGAAGAGTTCATATATAGTGGACGTAGAGATTCTGGGGGAGGCGGAAACAGAGCAGAAAGGTGAGGTCATGCAGATGACTTATGTAGTTTTAACATTTGTTTAATACAGTGAATTATTATGTTTGCCATTTTGATTTCCTATTATCATTTTTAATTATTTTTATTATTCTATTAAAAAACATCAATATTATTTGACATGCAATATTAGAATTCTGTAATGCTTGTGAACTATGTGTAGTTTTATAAATCTGTATAGTGTGTTATGTCAGTGTTATCACTGAGTATTCAGAATGCATATATCCTAATATAAAAGTATGTTCTGCAGTAGCTATAGATATGTTTCTTGTTATGTTTACAGAGCTATGGTTCCCAAAACACGTATCTGAGCTTGACCACTGTACTCATATTGTAACCAAATTCGAACCCGATCTCGATCATCACCACCCAGTGAGTATCAGCCATCCATCCATTTTGAGTTGTGCATGATCTAGTGTGTAATAATCGAGGTACTATTCCGGTTTGTTATATACTGACACCCATTGAAAACGCAACACCGACTTTAGACTTGATAGGGTGTATACT
>JAUTBZ010144417.1:0-12421 GCA_032361785.1 Lepetodrilus galriftensis
GACTCCACTACCCAGGTTTGACAGAAGGTAGTGGAGGCACAACAGCTTGGGTTTTCGAGGATGACACTGCACATACTTTATCAATAGCGTAACTACAACACACACATGTAGGCTACAAATATATGGCTTTCATCTGGCTGACAGAAAGCTAGGAAGAAAGAAGACGAGGGATATTAAACATAAATATATTTATAATACACAACGACCTCCACTTGACATCGGATAAAGTAATTTTACTTATAATAAATATTAATAAGAAAAGAAAAACAAATCTGCTTCACGGAATTCACGGTCATTTGATGCTTATGGTCATATAATAGTACACTAATAACCTATGTGAAATTACGGCAAATCAAAACGGGTAGTCTTATGGGAACTACTACTAGCTAATTACTAATGTTGTTATACTTACGTTGATGTCTTTCCCAAACTGGTCACCAGGCAGCTCGAAGAGAAACATGTCCAAGCCCAAATCTTGACAGACTAACGTAAACTTCAGAAACATGGGCAGTGACCTAGAAAAATAGTGAAATGTATGATATGGGTAAGAATACTTTCATCTTTTATTTTAAAACACGTTTAACAAATAAAATGTATATCTAGACATAACAGAAGATATTTTCGGAGAGCTTCATTAATATCAGCGTGAACGTAGTAGTAAAATCACCAAGAACTGCACACGATTACTGAGAACTGAATTCTCGAAGAACGTTCATTCGAATCTAAATAACTCACCTATGAATATTTTCTTCTGTGTGTCACAACGATTAATGATGACAGGAATGAAAAGAAAAGTGGAAAAAAGTGTAATCATTCATCATTAGATACAATGTGCAATGACATTCGTGAAAACTGTGCACTGGTGAAAAAATGCATCATTAATAACATTAAACACTTTCGTCTTTGTATTGCAACTATTTCTGTTAATGATGAATATTATAACCTATTAATTATGTGTCTTGTACATTGACGTACATAATATAGTACCTAGACTAATGTAAGGATCCCAGGCAATAGAGCCCCACACCCTTGCTTTCTTGGCGAAAATACAGTCCGTATTTTGCTTGACTGGTTCAAAGTTTGTAACACTGGGTGTATTTTCGGCATCGTAGGATACAAAATCACATATTGCGCGTTCTACATCTCTTCGTTTTCGTTCAGAAAGAACCGGCCATCTTGGTTTTCCTTTCAATGGATTGTGATGAGAACCGACTCCAAACACACGAAGCTCCACGACAGGTCTGATGAAGAGGGACACTGATAACACATTGAGACTTGAGAGCATATGTATACATGTCTATACGTAATTAAATACTTTATAGTAAATACTACAAACACGCACTATATTAATATAGTTATTTAATAATCATCATGATTTTATTACAACAAAAAACAAAACAAAAAACATAGAAATAACGTTTTCCTAGAAATGTTATGATTGAGTTCTAATTTATTAATTTATTACATATATATCATGCTCTACCTACTACAGCGCTAGGCTACTACAGTACTTCGAAGGAGTACGAAGAACGGAAGTAGCCTAGCGCACAAGGTAGCCTATATCTAGCATCATACTTGTAGCTAGGCTACCAGGATCATTTATCTATCATGAGGACCAACGTATACTCACCAAAAGATGAGCTAATGTAATCCAAGAAATATCTAAAGTATGATCTTCTGTCCATTTTGTGAATCTGTATTCGCCTGTGTCATCAACATGTATCAACAGCTATACAAACATGCGTGCATTTAATTTTAAATGTATTAATACTAGGCCTACAAAATGATATGTATTTCTATGAACCAGTGGCGTGAATCACGCCCAAGCTCATTACCTCCATGCTGGCGTATATCAGATATTTGCTTCACATATACATGAACATGTACATGCATGTCGAGTATCTGCTTGTTATAGGCCTATAACTTGTAAATATGTGTAGGCCCCTACACATCACGATCATCTAGGTGCCACGTTGCCAATATTTACAAAACATTACTTTACTTCCGCATAAGAAATTGTGACCACTCGTGTCAACCTGTCAAACAGTCGTGACTTTAAATACATTCTTTCTTGGTTGACAAATACCGTAACGATTGCCTAAGATTCCTTTATGCTTATGCTTGCGATCACTTTAGCAGATTTATCATGTATACAACTCCACGACGGATATCGTGGAACAGGAACTGAAAGCCTGAATGCATTCGGCATTCCTCGACATTACTTCCGCTTAGAATGACAGAAGCGTTCATAAAATATAGATTTATTAGAAATGAACAATCCAAAACGATTGTTGCCTCTAGTCAGCAACAGTACTTTTTACACAGGTACATCTATATATATGACGTATACTATGCACTTCCCAGTTTATTTTGAAAGCGAGTGCGTTTATCAAGTTTATCAATCTACCGCGGTTGGGTTTAGAATGACGTCATCAACGTGAATGACGCAACTGATATTATGACAACACGATGAAACAAGATGGCGGCTTCGTAAATATTTATAAGCTGTAACATGAATATTTCATCCTGTCTTATTTCTGGTCGACATGCACCATGGAAACATTTTCTATAGGAACTTTACAGTTTATATTTTTGCTTACTGTTTGTTTTACGTCTTGCTTATTACAGTCCACCAACCTTAATGCGAGTTCTGGAAATGGTTGTAAGTTGTGAAACTGTGACTGTTTTGTTATCATTTGTTTTAGGTTGTTAGCCGGGTCATAGTAGATCTAGTCCAGTAGACTAGTACTAAGGGTGCCACGATTCGCCTATCTCGCGAATTTTAAAAGAACTTTGGGAAGATTTTCAGTAATTACTAATCATATTTATATGAAGGTCTTTATTTCTTAAAATATCCAGTACAAATATGATATCCGACGATAAGTCAGTCATGTTAACAAAACACTTAAAATCCTTGCGAAAAATGTACTGAAATCTAACTTTAAACTCAATAAGAGTGGAAATAACCTGTTAAAATCAGGAATATTATTAAAACAAATTGATCTGAACATGTATTTAAAAATCGATTCACATTAAAATTATTAATCGATTCATAATGACAGAATCGCGTATCACGATATAAGAGGTGGCGATGCACCGATGCATTGGTAAATCGTTACATCCATAACTTGTACATTACTAGTATATGATATTACATTTGTAGCTCTAGTCAACCGCCATAGTTATCGTTTGACAATTTCAAATTATATAACCACCAGTTTGGATAATTATTTCATGCTTTCAGTGTAGGCCTACTGTAGACATAGATCTGCCAAACGTAAATATCTAAACTATTCATTTTTCTTCAAGTAGATTTAGATCTAATGATTTAGAAAGTCTAAAAGAACTCCCAAATATGGTGTTATTATTGCCAAATATCTGCAGATGGTGTGACATATTCTTTAGATCTACAACATAAAATCATTGTTGCATGACTTGCACTGTAGGAACAGTTAATCCGACATATTTTGGGTAACTACATGCAGATCTATTTAATTCACTTCTATATTCGTGTATATATACAGTGCACACACACTTGTCACATGTAGTTACCTTGCTTAATGAATTTATTTTGTTACTAAATCATAAATCTTTTACTAGACTGGTACTGGTAGAAACATATTATTGATCTTGGTTACAATATTGTTTTGCAAATAATAGCATTATACCATATGCTATTGTTTGCAATGCATGTAGCCATAGACTATAGTATAAACAAGGGACTTTTAATAATCTATGATGTAACACTTACTAATCTTCTGATTAAAATAGTTTCAACTTCAGTCTGTTGTTAATCATTGATGTATATTTTGTAGGTATAGTTAAAATTGGGTGCAATAGTGTGATGGTCACAAGACCCGAGGGCGGGAAGGGTGAACTCAAGCTTGGACACACAAAGTACTTGATCATTCTGCACCTATCTGGCTGTTTGGGAAGGAAGCATCGTAAAGACATCGCAGTCTTGTGGAGCAGAGTTGTTGGCAATACAACAGTATATCTACCTAGATGCAGGTAACATATTCCGAATCCAACATACACCACAATTTTATCAAATTTAAAAGGATAATGAAGTCTATTCTCGAAACTACTTAGCCTAAGAACGGTTCTTAACTATTTTTATAGTATGGCTATGAACCGTTCTTATAAGAACTTCGTAAGAACGATTCTGGAATAGAATGTTTATAATAATTAAATAGATCATGATGTATTATATATATTTAGCTGAGGTGCGTTTCGAGTGCTTTCCTAAGAACCAGAACCTAGCATTTTGAAATACAGATGTTATACAGACTGTAGATCTAATTCCAGTACAACATTACTACGGAATTATGAGTTTCATTATACATTTGAAAGTGTTACCCTTCTCTGCTGCAGACAGAGATATGCATGCAACGTCTTGCTGCAGCCAACACAGAAAAAGAAGTATGTCTTCCTAATTCAACTGACGTATAGAACTCGCCAGCACAAACTACTCACAGTGACACTGAAGAAACCAGGTAGCAAACTAGCTGTAGCAAAATGAAGGAGTAATCTTTGACACAATTTACCTATGTGGTGGGGCGAAGGAAATTAAAATATAAATATTTTTGGGGTATTCCAATTTGTTATGATGTATTCTGACATATGAAATATCACGCAAGACATTATTTAACATTATTTGCTGGAGGCAACCGGAGATGCCCTAAATATTTTTGTCTGTGCCTAATCCAGCAGGGAAACTCAAAGTGTTAATTGCGTATATATTGGCAGTCAGGCATGCTTCCAACATCATAATCTCACATTTCTAAAACCCACACTTTCACTGATCATGTCACAGTCGAGCTCACCATTTTCCTCACACGTACTTACATTACCAAATAAGTGGTTCCAACAATGTCACGGTACTGTACATATTTGTGCAAATCCTGGCTATGAATTTTGGAAAGGTAGAAGAGTACATCGGAAGAATTCTGAACAGCTCTAGTACTATCGGTGCAGACTTGATCTCTGTATTGATTTGTTTGCATACACATCTTGTGATCAAGGTTTATTATTGATAGTATTTTGTATTATATCTGAACCTGTTTTCATTGCAGATTTAAAAAAGAATGTAAAAAGAAACATTCCAAGATATGAAAGTGACGATCTTTTTGAGCATTTAGAAAACAGCTCTGCTACAGGGCAAGTGCTATTATCAAGCCAGGGAAAGTCCAACACACAACATTCAGACCGTGAAGCAGTGTCACATAAATACAGAACTTTGCTAAGCCTACTTTCAGAAATATCTCACCCAGAAGCAGGAGATGGAAAGACATCACCAGAAGATTTAGTATTATTTAAGGAACTCCATCATAAGCCAGTACATTCACTGAAATATAACATAGAAAAGATAGAACATGGAAATAGAAGTGGATCATCACATATCATCGGTGAACTGCACACCTCTAAGCATTTCAAAATATTAAATCTTAAGCCCAAGACATATGGAGAACTTGATGTATTATTGGATCATCTTAATAAAGCAGACGAACAGGGAGTGAGTAAAACATCTCCAGGTGAGAATGTAAACCAGAAACATTTTCCTGTTCTGTCCAGTGGAGGCCCTGCGTTAGGACAATCGCATCTTGGATATAATTTGGGTGTGAATACAAAGGCACATATTTCCCATTCATCAATTAAGGTTGTCTCTGGTGGAAATCCGGATGCACAATCACCCGGGAAGAGTGAACAACCTGTCACGGACACTGCCTTGGATGATGCCATGGTGACTAATTCGTTGATTCTCAAAGCAGAGGACCAAGTAAATGCACAAATATTGAAGTTGGAAAGTGACCTAATGAAAACAGACAGTCAGTTAGACAGCCTGAAGCTAAGTGAGGCTAAATCGCTGCAAGGCATTAAAGCTAGCATCAACGAGTTGGTCCGAATGATATCGAGAGCACAGGATGAGAACAAGCTGAAGGCGAGGCAGCTGATCAGTGAGAGCACGGAAACAACTGTCAGGTCCATACAGAAGCTGTGTCTTCATGGAGTGGGAAGCGAGGCTGGTCCCCCGGGCTGGGCTGCCTGGAATGCATGGGAAGACTGCTCACTGTCGTGTGGCACAGGGGGTTACATGTTTCGCCGACGGAGTTGCAAGTCTGTTGAGAAGAGTGTATGCATGGGGAATAACTTTGACATTAAACAATGTCTGCAGTCGATTTGTCCCGGTGAGTCGTTATATACTTTATAGAATGCACTGTCTGTAGCGTGGGATTACAAATTATTCTTGGTCTGTCAGTACCAGCCAATGCTCGCAGGTTTACATAAACATTCAGCTCTACGGCTGTTGCGGATTCCTCTAGCTCGAGAATCCTCTAGCTGTAACTGGCCATATTAGACTGTTTATATATGTATAGCCATGTAACAGCTAGAGGGCAAGCAGTCATAAGATCTGATAGATCGCCTCCCCCGCAAGGAGTAGGAAGAAACACACATTATTTAAACGAAAACGCGTACGAAATCGACTCGCTCACCACTAGCAATGTGTTCTTGGATAATTTGTTAGTTCCAATGTACGCATCATCCTAACAGATGTACGTATCCATCCATGTTATCGTCCCGAGAAGTTTGTCTAATATGGCCAGTTACAGCTAGAGGATTCTCGAGCTAGGATTCCTCCTGCTATATAAGCCGACAACCCATGACATAAGTGAAAGACTCTTCACACGGCTCTAAACCCTAATCCCCCCCCCAAAAAAATAAAAATAAATATATATATATGTATATTATAGGTACTAATTATGCAACATGGGTGTTGATACCTATGTTCTAGCTGCATTGCCAGAATATAATCACATCAATTTGCAAATACTCTTATTCTCTGGAGTTGAGCATTTCCCTTTTTGCACATATTTTTATTTCACGCTCCCGTATATCTACTAGGAAACGATCCTTACGCTTCACGAAAGGGTCGTACTATACCCCGGGCTTGAATCAGGACGTACGCCATGCTTTCACTATAGCAGGAAGTGACGTACACCTCAATATATGCCCGAGCACCGGTACCACCCGTTCGTGCGTCAGATCCTTACACCAGCTTCATGGATAAGCTACGTACCCTGGTTTTTAGAAGCATGTATACACATTCACACTATGCCTGTTCTCAGCGACATGGGTAACGTGGGGCCACTGGAGCCACTGCTCGGCAACCTGTGGCACTGGACTGATGGTCAGAACAAGGCCATGCCGCACCACCGAGGTCCAGGTTCACTGCATGGGGGCGACCGCTCAGGTGATGGACTGCTTCCACCAGCCGTGTCCAACTGCATCGGCAGTCACGACGACGAGTAAGCCGCACAGCAGCAACGGCCGCAGGGCCACTAACCTCTCCGTCAACACCGTCGCCGTTACCGGCGTCTGGGGTCCCTGGTCAGCCTGGAGCGTGTGCCAGCAATGCGGCAGGAACACGCGGCACCGGCGGAGGATGTGCATCAATGGGAGAGGTCAGAGTATACCTGAAGGAGGCCCGTGTCTAGGACTCAATATTGAGAATTCAGATTGCGATGTGTCTTTGTGCCCTTTTGGTAAGTACAGTACTAAGAGCTAGACACTAACTGATACTGAGTTTAAGAGTTATATTAAGTGTCGGTCAGTTCCAATCAATGCATCAATCTGTATCGCAACATACCTACTATGCTTTATCATTTATGATAGTCATATACAGTTTTTCAGAAAACAAATAACTTCCAAGGTCAGTCCGAATTTAGTTGTAGCTAGGTGGTATGTCTGTATGTTAGTGTACAGTTATCCCCCTTTAATTAATATGTACCAGACAAGGCTTATGGCTCTTATTGTTGGACATACTTTACAGTTTACGTTTCTAAAATACAATTACTATTGAATTTGGGCGTAGACATATTGGGAATGAAGCATAATGTCCGATGTTCATAAGTTTGTTCCGTATCATAACTGTAAAACTGATAGGTTTGTTCTGTGCCACAGTAATGGTACTTGTATGAAATACTATTTTTCTCTTGGTTGAGATAAAATGGAAGAAATTCCGTTGTTCGTTTTCAAGCAAAACGGTACCCGAATGCCTCTCGAGTATCGGAAGGAGGGTCAATGAAGCTGAAGTGTCGTTATTCTAGCGACCTTGTCCCCCGCCAGTTGTACTGGATCACCCCCAGGGACCAGCACATTCAACGCCACTCCAAGGACCACAGGTACCTCGTAGAAACTGCAGTGCTTGTTCAGTGTCCTGTGAGAGAGGAATCTAATTTACACATAGCGATGATATAATACAATACGAGTACACTGTTTATGGGTAAAAGATATACATTTGTTACACGTTACAAGTATTTTGTTTGAGCACAAAAGGACAAACGATACATGTATTAATACCTAGAACAAGTACACTGTTTTGGGGGCACAACTTTGCTTCAACCTTAGAATATATGTTCTCATACCTACAGTCCTAGGCTAAGTAGAGATTTCATTTTGATGGCAAGCACTATATTTTCATGGTCAGACCCATTGGTACACATGCATTGATGTCGTAATAATTGTTCATATTGAAATCAAGACTAAGGCCCTTTTGGTCAAAACTGCATCCCTGACTGTCATCAGTGTTTTGTGTTGTGTGTTGTAATACGACCTGCTAGTTGCACTGAATTGGAGGTCGTTTAACTAATCATTCTTCTATTGCAGATGCAGAAGGTATGTAGAGTAGAATAGAAGCAGAGTATAAATACATGTGTAGCAATGTATATGTTACTGTATGTGGTGGTGGTGGTGGTGGCTGTTGTTGAACACTAACGATCGTAACAGTCATTAATGTGTAAAGCCATAACAAGTCGACCTAGGCCTAGCGGAATGTGCTTGCTCCTGCACGCCACTAGCACGTGTGACAATAATATAGACACGTCATGTCCGGTATGTATAAGAACTTAGAAGTGTGACTATATCAAGCAAGGTCAGAAATGATAACTTGGAAAATGAATTACAAGGAAATGAACTTTACAGGATTGAGTGCCGTAGAACATATGTTGTAGTTTACACGTGAAAATCGCATATTAAACGCATACAATCACAGATAGTTGACCTACCAAGTGGTCGGACAAGTCTACGTGTAGCCGGGCGTACGCACGTGGGTATACTGAAACTTGTTTCAGGGCATATGCAAAGTATGGCATCGTTTCCCTTACCTAAAAACACGTTAGTTCTTCACCTGCTCTTAAAAGCATCGTCGTTTCTTGAGGGTGGGCTTCATGAAATTGAACTTGGCTATACGCACCTGCCACGTAATTTCACTAAAACATTTGATCTTATTCAACCAGATGCAGTCCACTAGTTATCAAGACTTTCATATTTAACTGACAGAACAAATATATTATATCCGTGAATCAAACCGATGTACGTGTTGAACAATATATGTGTGCTTGTCTGCGTAACACGACCATGGATTCTCTCGTTCAACGAGTCACTAGTTGGCCACACTGGGAAGTTACTTTGATTTGCAGTGTAACAATATTACTCAAATGTTGATATGGTATTTGTTATGCCATGAACGTTATGTTTAGATGTATAACAGATGATGTGTATAGATATAACGAGTGAATTTGCCTCAAATGTAGTCCAAACTGATTGTAATGTAACTGTGATTGTATGTCTTTAAGAACCTCCAGACAATGCCGCACCACTGGGTTTTGTTTGCATCGTGAGACTTCAATTCTCAATGATATTGTACAATTTGTGGTGTCATTGTGAATTTTGTGGTGACGTCTGTCAATGTCGTTGAAAGCATTGGAGAAGATTGATGAGGTACTGGCACATGCGACTTCAAACGAGTGTTTTATATACTGAACAGATATATACATAGACAATAACCCACGAGGTACAACATTAATTCCACGAGTTTGCCTCTAATGAAAATATGTTCCTGGTCCACATGACCAGCAAGTTCAACAAGCTGCTGCAGTGCTGGGCCACACGTTTATTCTGAATCAGATACAGCTGAAAAGTCCGATTCAGAAATGAAAGAATCAGAATCAAACAGATTCAGACGTCCACTTCAAGTTCAATATATAAATTAGTATTGCAGACTATATTATAGCAGGGTTTTGGTCAGCACATCTTCAATCATATAGCCTACTTTATTATAGGACAGTAGACATTTTGTTTTGTTTGATACTTGTAAATGCCACGAGTCGGCTTATTTTCGCTAGCTATCGCGACCAAACGCGTTCCCTGCTAGCTAGCTTCCTAAGCTTCATATAAGACACACCGTGATTGGCCATGGTGCGGATCTCGACCAATCAGGTCGCGTGTTACAAATAGGTGTATAAATGGCTGCATTTAAGGAAGTACATGTAGTACATTCAGTCATTCGTACTGTAATTCAAATGTCGGGAGAAGCTTGTATGATATTGATAATATACTTTAAATAAAGTGCAATCGCGGGGAATAGGTGCACATTTAGATAAAGATTTAATCGGTCTTTGCCAAAGTGCATTAGCTTAGACCGAGTGAATTTAGCTAAGACATCGGCCATCGGGCCACTGCAAATGTCGCACACTGCATTAGTGAGAATCATTGTATAGTAGCCTATAATGCAGAAACGTTATCAATAGATTCTTATAAACCTACCTTTCATATAAAAGAATGGAACTGGCTGCTTTTCAAATCTGCCCATCAACTGCACGATCGGAATCTCCTTCGATGATTTACTCCACTTATAGTTTACTGATACGCGTCTGATTTTCTTACATTGTAAAATATTCATAAGATTCTGCTTTATTTCAGCATTCCTATCAATATATAATGCCACACAGTATTTGTATCATGGCCAGATAGTGTTATGTCTATTGTTTCTATGATTATTGCCCAGGATGTATATACAGTGATACAGCTTTCCTTTTATTTCAAGTCTTAGCATTACGAGATATAGGCATACTCATTATGCGGATTCCGTTTCTGAAGCGAAAAATAGACAAAATATGTAGTGTAAGCATGTATTTTTATTGAAACAATAACATTGCAAGGACATAAGAAATCCGTTAATCATTGGATGCCAGAACAACATTTTTTCAAAGCAATAGGACTGAAAAAACCCCGAATATTCTCAAATAATTGAACGTCATTATTGGAAATAAATACACATGGTAGACTACTCTAATATTAAATTCGAATATGCCTTAAAGTTAAATGCATAAACATTGCAGGAAGCATACACTCACAGGGGTCACAGGGGTCACAGGGGTCACAGGGGAGAACCGCATGAGGGTAACCGCAGTTACCCGCATCCAATATGGCGTAGGGCTCAAATTGAGAGTATTTGTTGATGTGAGTTTTCATGTTTAACGAGTATTTTTTATATGTCCATTTACGGAACCTGCACGATATTTATAAACTATGCGTTTTTGAGTCGTACAGATTTTGAAAAAAGCATTTGGAAATGAGATATTGAGCATCGAAAATCGCGTATGATGTGGGTAACTACAAAGCGATGATGGTAATAACTGAGCACTCAGTTTCAACTGGGATGTTGGTAATTGCATGCCAACTATACACACACAAATGTTTCTCATGACTCATTGCTATTGTCGATCTTTGAGTCTATACATTCAAACAACAATGCCAGTTCTAATGTTACAGTCCGGTTTAGAATATGTGATGTATATACATTCAAACAACAATGCCAGTTCTAATGTTACAGGCCGGTCTACGATATGACATGTATACATTCAAACAACAATGCCAGTTCTAATGTTACAGTCCGGTATAGGATACGTGATGTATACATTCAAACAACAATGCCAGTTCTAATGTTACAGTCCGGTCTACGATATGGCATGTATACATTCAAACAACAATGACAGTTTTAATGTTATAGACCGGTTTAGGATATGACATGTATACATTCAAGCAACAATGCCAGTTCTAATGTTACAGTCCGGTTTAGGATATGGTTTAGGATATGACATGACAGTCCCGTTCCTCAGCACCATGTTGCTACTTCTGAAAAAGAAGAGATGATTTCTATCATATATACTGTACGGGCCTATTATCGCCTAAAATATTTTCGTTTTCCTGGATATATTTTCTTAATATGTCCACCAACTTCATTATACTTACTATGGCACATGTATAGCTATAGTGTGACCTTATGGTATGTTCACAGTTATCTGCGCCAGTTTGGTTATAGTGCGAGCGACGTAAAAAAAAACAGGGTTAAAATAGTGTGTTTTTTAAAAACTGACAGAACCTATTATTGCCCTCATAAAACAGGACGAGGTGCGTAATCTTTTGATGAAACGATTTAATTTTAAATTGGTATTTACTATTTACTAATATATACACCATACCTGCACACCTGGATGTACAAAGTTTAATCACGTATTATAAAAACACACCGTTAGTTTTGCCTAATGATGTATTGTTTTGACATTTTGAAGCTATCTCA
>JAUTBZ010144428.1:0-12420 GCA_032361785.1 Lepetodrilus galriftensis
TGTGTGTGTGTGTGTGTGTGTGGTGTGTGTGTGTGGTGTGTGTGTGTGTGTGTGTGTGTGTGTGTATGTGGAGCAAAGCCTGAAGCAGTTTTGTGTCCTGAACCACTGGCAGTATTCAATTTGCAACTCGATCATTTCAAGCATTACCCTTGGGTATGTTGGTGTGGGGGTAAATGTATGTGTGTATGCATGTGCGAGAAGCGTGCATTTGGATGTATTTGGTGTGTACATGTACATGTGTATGAAGGAAAGTGTTGGTCAATATGCTGCCACATTTTAAATTCACATATAATTTCCCCAAAGGTTGGACCATGACTAGCTGCTGTCTCTGATCCTTTTTTCTTCTCTCTATTCTGCAGCCACCAATGGACATGTACCAGGGGAGGTAATCTCAGTGGACTACAAGCAGACGGTAACCAAGATGGCGATGTCACCAGTGATTCAGCGTCATTTGTCAAGAGAAAAACCTGTAAAGACCAACGATGTTGTGGAGGAGACCATGGCAAGTTACTTTATATAAATGAGGCCATACAATTTAAGAATTAATATGTACTCCTATTGCATGGTCTTGGCCAGAGGGGTTACTCCTTTGACTCAGTTGGTAGAACGTTGGACTCACAATTCAGCATGTAAAATGTAACATAAAGTATGTAATATGTAATATTAAGTGTGTAATATGTAAAATACATGTAATATTATGTAATTTGTAATATGTAATATCATATACAGATCCTTTTAAAAATATAATAAAATTGTCTTATATGACTATGTATATAAAATAAAATATGTAAAATGTAACATACAGTATGTAAAATGTAAAATGTTATTACCAGTATGTATTATTTATTTAAATTCATTAATAAATTTAATATGTAATTCTATAACATAAACTATGTAACATGTAATATTAAGTATGTAATATGTAAAACAAATGTAATATTATGTCATTTCTAATATGTAATGTCATACAGATCCTTGTTTTTAAAGTTGTCCTAATATGTATGCAAAATAAAATATGTAAAATGTAACATAAAGTATGTAATATAAAATATCATATTATGTATAATTTCTAATATAATTTACAGGAAGAACATGTCATAAAACCAGGATTTATGCGAATGTTACGAGAAAACATGCCCGAATGTGCCTTTATCATTATGGGCTGTATCGCAGCATCAATAAACGGCTGTTCAATGCCCGTATTCGCACTGCTGTACAGCGAAATTGTCAAGGTAAGTTTATAAAAATTATGTTTTTTATCCTAAAAAGAATTAAATCAATGACTTGTGTTTGAATAAATAGAAAAGTAACATTTGCAAAAATTGTTCATGTTTATAATTTCATGGTTACATATTTTTTTTTGGATTGATTAATTTAGGTCTTTGACCTATTAGAGGGTTCGGATAATTAGGGTAATTACGGTATATGTCATCTTTTCATAGGGCTGTTTCAAAAGTGGGTGCTGTATGGTGAGAAAGTAAAGGAGCATACTATATTCTATTTGTTCAATATCATAGTTTCATAGGATCATTAAAGGAGCATACTATATTCTGGTTTCCAGGTGTACGGAGAAAAAGGAAATACTCTAAAGGAGCACGCTATATTCTGTAGTCTCATGTTCCTTGTGCTGGGTGGTGCCAGCTTCTTCACTAATATTGTTCAGGTGGGATATCACTGTTGTGTCGCACATTGGATATCATTGTTGTGTCACATATTGGATATCACTGTTGTGTCACATATTGGATATCACTGTTGTGTCACATATTGGATATCACTGTTGTGTCACATATCGGATATCACTGTTGTGTCACATATTGGATATCACTGTTGTGTTGCACATTGAATATAATTGTTGTGGCACATATTGGATATCACTATTGTGTCACATATTTGATATCACTGTTGTGTCACATATTGAATATCACTGTTGTGTCACATATTGGATATCACTGTTGTGTCAAATATTGGATATCATTGTTGTGTCACATATTGAATATCACTGTTGTGTCACATATTGGATATAATTGTTAACATCTTATATTGGGTATCACTGCTGTGTCACTGCTTGCATGAATATTGTTGGTGTATCACCATTGTGTCATATATTGGATATCACTGTCATGTCGCACATTGAATATCACTGTTGTGTCACACATTGGATATCACTGTTGTGTCACATATTGGATATAACTGTCGTCTCGCACATTGGATATCATTGTTGTGTCACATATTGGATATCACTGTTGTGTCACATAATGGATATCACTATTGTGTCAAATATTGGATATAATTGTTGTGCCACATATTGGATATCACTGTTGTGTCACATATATTGGATATAATTGTTATCATCTTATATTGGGTATCATTGTTGTGTCACATATTGGAGATCACTGTTGTGTCACTGCTTGCATGGATATCACTGGTGTAACATTGTTGTGTCACATATTGCAGATCATTGTTGTGTCACTGTTTGAATGGATATCATTATTGTGTCATTATGCAGATATCATATTATTGTGTCATATGACTGTACATATATAATTTTGTTACTTATTTCGCTACAAGAATATCTTCATACTGTCACTGTAGAGATCTTTAGTACCCGATACTAATTGCAGATATCACTGCTTATATATCATTGCTGTAGCACTACTTGGATATCATTGCTGTAGCACTACTTGGATATCATTGTTGTAGCTAAATTAATAATTAACAACGTGAAATACTATAATAACTGTTTTCCACTCTGGAAATGCTCACACATTACCAGCCTTACATAGGCAAGAATATGGATGGTGTTTTTACGCTACTATTTCTTGTAGACCTACTCCTTTGGCCAATCAGGAGAGAGGCTCACAATGAGGCTGCGTCTAAAAGTATTTAAGAATATGCTCCGTCAAGACGTGTCTTTCTTCGACGATCCAAAACATTCATCAGGTGCTCTAACAACCAGATTGGCCACTGATGCAGCTATGGTGAAGAATGTAAGTAATTTCTATCTCGATATTAAGGGCGTGATCGATTTGACGATCCATCTTCCAGAAGACGTCTTCTTGCTGATTGTTTTGCGGCAGAAGACGTCTTCTTCTTCTTCTTCTTCTGGCAGACAAATTCATGTGCTCCACCTCCATAGCAGGGGCGCGTAGGTGAACATTTCTCTTCCTAGAATCATTTCTACCAAAACGAGACGACGAAAATCGATCACGCCCTTAGACCACCTTCGGTGTACCACTTCAGTTTTATCAGAATGTGATGGATTTTTCTGGGTCTGTGTTTGAATCCATGTGTCTGAGTATCTTCTCTGCAATTAAAGAACAGTTCCATATGTTTGGATATTTGAAATGAAATTTTCTTTAATTATTTCATTGCCAGGGAACAGGTATTAGTCTGAATCAAATATGCACCCGTCTCCTCTAGCTTCCTCAAATTGACAACAGAAACAAGTATAATAATTTGTTATCTAGAGTCTGTATACATAAAAGAATCTTGAAAGTGTCTCTAAATCCCTTCCCTTCCCTTAATCTTCTCCCTGCTGAATTGTTCCATTTTGCATGTGTTTTTATGCCTGAAGCAGTGATGAGGTTAAATAAAATATTAAAAAAAAAAAATCAATCTCGGTCTGTATAAATGTGGCTTTAATTGTTTTGTTGCCAGGCAACAGGTATTCGGCTGGCCACTATGATCCAATCAATGGTCAGCTTGGCGGCAGGGCTGACCATTGCATTCATCTATGGGTGGAAGCTGGCGCTTGTCGTCCTAGCGGGAGTGCCAATCATGGCCATTGCAGGTACTGTCAATCAGATTTTCATAACTTTTCATAATTTACCATAATTCTGCTATTTATTCGAACAAAAATAATTTAATTTTTTGATTTTTTAATTTGTATTTATTTTTTATTATTTATTTTTTTTAGATTAATTTAATTCACATTTTATTTCACTTCACATTATATCGTCACAATTCTCCTATTAATTTCAATAATAATACACTTTTTCAATGTGGATCTCCATTAGCTGTATACAGGAAATTTTGGAAATATATTTTCAATATTTGTCCAGGTGCTATTCAGATGAAGTTGATACAAGGAAACCAGAAGAGAGACTGCGAACTGATGGAGGAAGCCGGGAAAGTCAGTATAATTTTGTTTTCTTAAAAATCTTTGCAAAATGTTACTGCTTCAGATAATTAATTAACCCTCTCCCTGCTGGATTAAGCACATGCACAGCTCTTAACCTTCTCCCTGCTGAATAAAATCAAAGTGTTATATTTCTGCATGTGATCGGGCAACTTAAGTCGCCTTCAGTAGGGAGAGGGTTTAGGTAATCTCTGGTTGCCTCCAGCATGGATAGGGTTAACACAGTAATGAGTTGATCTGTCAACGGACAGTACCAGCCGGTGCTTACTGGTTTACAGATAATAGGTCCTGAGCGATAATAGGTCCCTAATTACCGTAGTAGAAAATGTTCACGATTTTTACTGTTTTTTAAAAATTTCACTTTCATGTGATTTACTTTTCTTCAGACCTCGGCAGAGGCAATAGAGAACGTGCGGACAGTCCAATCGCTGACCAGGGAGGCGTATTTCTTCTGCCGATACTGCGATAACATCCTTAAACCATATAGGTTGGTTCATGTTAACTTACATATTGCCCTCTAGACTGAATGGATATGATTTTGCTGTACATGGGGCATCTTTAGGTGTTTCTAGCAAAGTGAAGGTTAATAAATCAGTAATATTATAATTACTTTTAAAATGACTGAGTGAGTGAGTGAATATGGAGTTTAACGTCGCTGCGGGAATTAAAATGACTGAAATTATCTTTTCTTATACAACGGATTATATATATCTTGAGGGGTTGATTTTTAAGGTATTAAAGTTTGATTTAATTTTTCTCGAGAAATTTACCATATATTTTTTGAGAGGTAGGTTTTGAAAGTAAAAATATTAACTATGTTTCCTCACAAAATTGATCAGATATCTTTTGATGGGTTAGTTTTGGAAATACAAAATTAACTATTTTCCCCCCTGAAATTCATTATATATCTTTTGAGTGGTTGTTTTTGAAAGTTATTTAAAAAAAAATTATTTTCCTTCAAGAAAATGATTAGATACAGTTTGAGGAGGTTGAATTTTAAAGTAAATTAACTCTTTTTCCTCAAAAATGTGTTAAACTTTAATTTGCCTTTTTTCCAGAGAAAACATGAAACAAGGTCATATCTATGGCTTGGCATTTGGAGTATCTCAGGGAGTTATCTTCATGCTGTATGGTGGAGCATTCCGCTTTGGGACGTATCTCATTATGCAGGGTGATATGTCTGCCTATTCCGTATACAGGTAGGCACTTTTTATCTCTCGTAATCTCAATGTAATTAAAATTGAATCTTTTATTTCCACAGGCAGTATGGTTAGATCTCATTGTTGAGTTGTGGAAATGAATGAAGATTCAATTTGAAAAAAATTATATCGTCGTAATTTTATACGTGATCTATGGATGCTGATGTATTTGTTTTCAGGACTGTAGTCTAAGTCCACTACACAGTGAATCAACGTAATATTATATGTACATCTATCGGATTTAATCAAGCGTATATTTGTGTTGACAATTAAATCTGTTGTACATGTTCAGATATATGTGCTGTAGAATAAATGTGGTTATGCTTGTGGTACTTTTTTCTCCTTTCACAGCAGAAGCATCGAGATGGATTTCATCAGATATGGTTTTAGTCCAGATATGAATATTCATATTGGATCCATATAGTATATATATAATACAATAGTTTACAAGCTGTATATTGACCGTAAATTCATGAATTTATTAGCCCAAATTATTGATCCACTCATAAAATGTACCTACGTAACTCCAAGGGAGTCAACTATTGTAGCTCTAAAACCTAAAGGAGCACACACACGGGTTCGATTGGTCATAGCGATGTGTCGCATCGTACCGTGTGAGTGTACATACGATGCGATCTAGAGTTCCAATCGTTGTATCGCAAGGAGATTGTATGACTAGAACAAGCTCTACTCATCAGACGAATAGTAAGGTGAACAGCCAATAAGAGAACGGTAATATATCACGTGATGTTCATCAACATGTCAGCAAAGAAACCAAAGCTCGATTTGAACGCTGAGGAAACAAAACGTTTCATTGTTTAGTTGTTTAGTAGTTTAGTTGTTTGCTCAGTCATGAATTTCATCCCATTTTCTCACCCATTATTCCATCCCAATAGTTATCATATTTGGTTCATAGTTTAATCACTTCCACTGCAAAACAAATTAGTTTAATCGCTTCCTCTGCAGAACAAATGGTAGCAGAGTGTGGTTTTCTTTTGTTTTCGTTTTAGTCCAAATGTGGTTGCAGCAATCCTAGTATTGTGGGTTAAACCAAATGTGGTTGCAGCAATTCTAGTATTGTGGTTAAACCAAATGTGATTGCAGCAATCATAGTATCGTGGGTTAAACCAAATGTGGTTGCAGCAATCATGGTTATAGTTCAGTTGTTGTTGTCGAATCCCCCTCTCATCGCTATTGTACCTCAATCTGGGATCGGGATGACTTCGTTCGTTTTCTTGTCTGTGGTCATGATGTTACCTGCAGATCCAGATATTTAACTGACAAATACTCTACAAGTAAGCATCCTCTATATATAGGCTCTGCTGCTCATTCATACGTTAAATCTCTGGTCTCCCGTGATATTTGGTTTCTGTTAGCAAAAAAAACCACACCAACAAAATGACAACAAATTATTAGTAGAATCTTGTGTTTTAATTCCTCTTGAAGCATTTTTCTTCCTCACTCAACAGAGAGCATTCAGACATGATTTTCAAACTACGTGAAAAACTTCATCTCCAACAACAAATATATATTAATTACCGGTAAGGTATTGTCCTATTTTGCCATACAATCTATTAACTCAAACCAAAGGGGACAGGTCAATGAATTTTCATATATCTTTTCTTAACCCTCTCCCTGCTGGATTAGCCACAGGTACTGCTCTTTAATTAAGGCATCTGTGGTTGCCTTCAGCTTGGAGAGGGTTAATAATATAGAACTCTCATGTATACATGTGTGACAACCACTGGACTAAAATATGACGAGAAAAATACAAAGCAATGCCTCATCTCCAATGCAGGAATAATATTTGCGATCAATAATTTATTAATTTAACCATATTATGACATGTCATATTCCTATAAATGTTTCAGTCTACCGTATGTGTATGTTCACATTCCAATAATTACAAATCGTAACCAGTACAAAATAAATTAATTAATATTACTTTCCAATTTTCATCGACGTCATGCAGAAAATATACTGAGAACGTGATCACAAGCATGTACACTAACCTTTCATAACTTAACCACATATAAATAATACATATTATATGTGGCTTTGCTTTAAAACAGGCATGGCAACAGACAATAATTGTGATATCAGCAGAAAACGTTTTTAAAAGAAAATCAGCAGATTTCTGTGGATGTACATGCATATTGTGGTATATTAGATCATGAAATCCAGAGGTGCGTTCAATCAGCACAGGGCTGAGTAAGCTGCTTAGCTAAACTGGTTCCCTGTCCCATGTACGGTTCATATGACTCTTGAGACAGTGGCTAGTTTTGTAAGCCGCTTGAAACCGCTTACAAGCCTTTGTCACTTTGAACGCACCCCAGGCCCCTCTATTCAGTACTCTACTCAAGGCACTGTTCACAGGAGTATGTTTTTGTGCTCAGATTATGACGTCACATGACGTTTTATGAACAACATTCTGAGTTGAGTATGAAATCGTACCCAGAAAGTTTCATAATCTCGGCTCCTGTTCTATCTTCAAACAGGTAAACAAGACAATGACAATACAGCAAAGCAGACACCTACCTTCTTGTCTACCGCCTGGGCGTTTCTTGACCTTTTCCATATTCGTTGGATACCCTGAAACGCAAAACACACGCTGGCTGTTATTTAATTCAGAGCTACATAGAAATGGTGAGAAAATTGACGCACAGACAGGAAAGTATCTCCATAAGAACTACCATGTGATGTCACTCTCAGGTTGTCATGCTATAAACTGGGCTATCCCTAAGCGAGTTCAGCTAGCGAAACGTCGTGGTAAAGGCCCCTATTCGATTCTGGTCCTAATATATATAAGCTTGCAAATTATGGAGTCAGAATGACTGAATATAAAATTATAACTGAAATTTTCAATATCCATCTTATATACCTTTGGACCCTCAACAATGCATTTTGTCAGTCATTTGTAGAGTGAGCGAGTTAATGTAGCAGCAGGAATATTTCACCCACACAAAACATTTGTAGAGAGAAAAAGTAAAATATGCAAAATTTGCATGTCAAAGTGAACACAGCAAAAATAGTTATTACAAATCACACCGTTCGAAGTAGTTTAATTAAATGAAAAAAAACCTCAAACTTCCCAAGTGGATATTCTAATTTCTCTTACCTTCAATGCCTAGTCTAATCTTCTTCAGGCCTCTTTCCTTGAGGACCTGCTTAGCCACATCCCTATTCTCTATATACCTAAAGAACCTGTACATAGGCGTGCTGTGAATGACTGCAAAAGAAAAGGGCACTGGCATGAGAATGCATCGATATCGTCCCTTTTACACCACAACTAAAATACCTCGCTTTTACCACCCAAAAAACTTAAACAAGATCAAATGCATTTAATACAATGAAATGATATCAATTTTGGAATAACATTGAAAATATACTCAAATATAAGATTACGGTACACTAACATTTGGCAGGAAGAATCTGTCATAGATAATGTAGATTGTATGTTTAGAGACCAAGATCCCTTTATTGTATTGCCACATGACCCGAGGCAGTTATTGTGTAATGGGAAATAAAGAGGTAGCTGTACGCAGTATTCTCACGACAACAACTTACTCTGCGAGTACTCCTCTCCCATCTGAGGTGGGTAGTCGTCGTCCCACTCCACGATGTCGTCTTCAGTCAGCACCACTACGTGACATTCTCTGTCACCGTGCTGCAACAATCAAAATGTATCTGCATTAACTCAGTAACAAACAAGTGTTATATTAAATGACAAAACTGAGTTATCTAATGTAATTATAAAATAATTATCAAAATATTTAGAAAGCAAGAATAATGTGTAAATGAAATATATGTAAATCAGATGTACCACTGACTACAGTTTCACTACATACAGCTGCATTCCTAATCCATAGCCATGTCGCTGACCACCGCTGTATTGCTGACTACAGCTGCATTCCTAATTCATAGTTGTACTGCCAACTACAGCTTCAATACTGACTACAGCTGCATTCCTAATTCATAGTTGTATTGCTGACTACAGCTGCATTGTGGCTGACTACAGCTGCACTGACCTGGGCACTGATGACCATGAGAGGGAGGATGAGGTCCTCTAGGAACTCCTGGAACTGCGTACTAGCACCCTCGTTAGACAGCTCATGTAGCAGACCTCCTGTAACATCAGCATTTACAGTCAGGTAATAGCCAGGTAATAACTACCGTACATAGAGCCACACAATTACTGTATTTAGATGTGTATTTTATTTAAACAACATAAGAATGTTCAAACATCTACAGTATCCTAGAACTCTTCAGGAAATTGCAGATGCATTAGAAGAATGGGACAAGATCGATGGATTTTGCGTGGTTTTGTGAAAAATAGATGTTGTAAAATTGTGCTACTGACGTAGGTTCTGACACTTGACAGTGCTGGCGTTGAAGGGGATGAGGAGATAGTCGCACGCCTCCCTCAGCTCCTGGACAGAAACACTGGGCGGACATCGCACCAGGCCTGTCCGGTAGTAGTCCTGGCAAACAGCAACAACAACAACAATAATAAACAACAACAATAATAATAATAATATGTCCGCATTTTAAAAAACCTTGCTCATAGTGCTATACCATTACCCGCCATACCCTGGTCTATAAATCACAGTGCACTCATGCCACCTTCTCAACTCCCCGAGGAGTATAATATTAAATAATAATAATTCTGCTTATAATGTGTAATATAGTATACACGCTAGAAATTAATTTAACTGTGCTCAAAAGTACACTACACTATTATTACCCCAATGCGGTCAATGGATCAGTGTATACTCATTTTACCTTATAAACTCCCTGGGGAGTATACAACCCAAGCTGCCATTTCAGGCACTAGAATTCACAATTCCATCTCATCCTACCAGGTACCCATGCACAGCTGTGTGGACTAGAACAGTGTGGATCTAAGCACTTTGGACAAATGTCATGAGATATAGGCTCGTACTTGGGACCTACCAGCTTTATAAGCTCTTGGAATTTACAAGCTGCACTGTACAACTAACACTTTGTTTCTAGAACTGATGTATCACTCTTTACTCTCCAATATTAATGGAGGAAATATAGATTATTCATTATTAATAGCATAATGCAATGTATACAAGGCTATTTTTGTTTGATCTAAAGAGAGAACGGAGAGCTACTCACGAGAATAGAACGGAAAACTGTAGCCGAGATCCCATCAGCCACCTCGTATTCACCTCGTTCGTTGGGACGAGTGAACTTGTTTTCCAGCGAGGAAGTAAACATCCTGAAAATAATACCCTCCATTATAGCTTTTTCTGTTAAAGAAATGTGCTGGGGCCAATCAAATGCTAGAACATGTTGACACGCCTCTTACTGGTAAACTTGCGAAGTGCCCCAAGTGGATTAGGTTCAAATGAAAATTGCCATTGTCAAACTTTTATAACGCAAATTTCAAAATTCTATGTTTATCTCATAAATAAAACATGATTAATTAACCCTCTCTCTGCTGAATTAGACAAAGACTGTTCTTTAGGGCATCTGTGGTTGCCTCCAGCATGGAGAGAGTTAAATGATTCAGCAATCACCAGGCACTCTCTTGTTCAGAATGACACCCACCTTCCCAGCATGGTTTCTGGTTTGACCCTGAACAGCTCCGGATCGATGACGAATCGCGTCTCGTCCACGACGAGCGTCAGTCTCTCGCCCTTGGTGGACGACGACAGCGCCGAGTTCATCTTCAGGTTCATGCTCATGTTCACATTACAGGAGAGACTTGGTGCGGCCATGGCCTGCTCGCCGTACTCGAAGGAGAAGTAGTTCTTGGAGGATCCCGACAGTCGGGAGCAGATGCGTTGGACTCTGACTGTGTCCAGGTCACTGCCACCGCCGGGGGGCACCGCGCAGGTGCTGCTGCTGGCGCGACTCATGTAGAAGGGCATGGATGCCGCGCTGCGTCCGTCAGAGGCCCCTCCCTCCTCGTTGCTGCTGGTGTTCTCCAGACTGAGAGACCGGGTCCGGTTCACCAGACAAGGCTTGGATCTCGCAGGCTGTCCCAGAGCGCTGCCACACGACAAACAAACAACATTGTCGTTAGACAGGCGTACACAGGGTTCACCAGAATAAATTTAGCTCTCCTCCAGAAGAAACAATCTAACCACTAGTGACGACCCCTATTCTGAATGCATAAAAAATGCATTAAAAAAATGCATACAAATGCATTAAAAAAAACACAATAATATGTACTTTACAGTAATTCTGAAATTGTATGCACAACATGAGGAGGACTATCAGTATTATTATTTGTATTAATTGCTGTCCCCACCTGGTCCTTTTTATACAGGTCTTCCTGTGGTCATCAGTCTCGGACAGGTCTGTGTCCTCGTCGCTATTGCTGTCGTAACGGCGCTCCCGTCGATCCCTATGACTACAGTGCCCTCTACGACAGGCCATCCCACTCCAGCCCCAGGTGACCAGGTGTAGGGACGGGCCACAGCAGTGTCGCCTGGCCAGTGGCAGCACTCAGTGGCTGCAAAGGCTGAAACACGCACAACCACAAGGGCATGTTTAGTGCATGCAAGTCACTGTGCTTCAAAAATATCCAACTAAATACATATGAATAATTCACTATAAATTATTGCATTTTGAGCAGTTTTTACTGTTGTGTGGAGTCAATACTCAAATTATTTATTTATTTATTATTTTAATTATTGATTTCCAACGATCAAGAAGAAATATGACAAGGTGTTATGAGAATTATTTAGGATAGGTTAAAAGAACGTAATGTATTTATTTATTTCCGATTCCGAAAGGTAACTTCTATAAGCATTGTTGCCAGGTAGATTCTGGGGGGTAGATTTGAACTCGGAATTATTGATATCTTTATCAGCCAGAATGTAGCCAGACTCAAAGATAATGAAACCATTTTCAATACAAGTTTATGCTCAATTCAAAGTTTTGTTCACAAATCCCCATATAGAATTTGAGCACGAGAATGAACATGTATTAAAAACGGTTGCACATGTCGGGGCCTGGTCCTTTCTGGCTGTTCTGTCTGACGCATGCGCAGTTACCAAGGATCAACACCGCACAGTGTAACTGCGCATGCGTCAGACAGAAAGTACA
>JAUTBZ010144439.1:0-12419 GCA_032361785.1 Lepetodrilus galriftensis
TTCCCGCTAATTCCGATAAGCATTCGATTGGCCCATATAGGAATCGCAGTTCCGGAATCGTGAATCGAGCGCGGCCTGTGTAATAATTACATACAATAGATGAATATTTTAATTATATATATATATATATATATATATATATATATAAAAATGTAATTAAGGTGTAGAGCCAACATATATAAATACAACAATTAAAGAATGATACATTTCATAATTCAACATTCCTAAATATTACTCTTTGGACTGAAGTACATCCCATAGATAGCATTTTTTTGCTGAATAATTCACACAAGTCAATGAACAAAACTAAAGCCTAAACTCGGTATTGCAACAAGTTGTACAACACATGCTTCTTTACCTCCTTGGCATGTCGTAGACCTCTCTCCCAAGCAGTTTCCGCAGCGGGGGGCTCGGGCGGAGGAGGGGGAGGGGGAGGTAACTCTATTTCAGGTCCAGGCTGCAGAAAAATCAATCCTGCATAATCA
This sequence comes from Lepetodrilus galriftensis, assembly GCA_032361785.1. Taxonomy (NCBI): domain Eukaryota; kingdom Metazoa; phylum Mollusca; class Gastropoda; order Lepetellida; family Lepetodrilidae; genus Lepetodrilus; species Lepetodrilus galriftensis. Next base: position 486 of record JAUTBZ010144439.1, read on the forward strand.
GGCATGGTAACAGACAATTGTGATTTCAGCAGAAAACAAGCCTCTGAGTTTATTGGCGGCTACTGAATGCAAAGCACCAAGCCATGTCTAGTGCATTGAACCGTAGACAAATACACCAACAGATTTCCGTGGACCAGTGAAAAATTGCCACGCCTATTTGATTGTCTTTACCCTACAAGTTTTTAGTATGACATTTATCATGGTGGCTATTGAAACTTGGATAAAATTGGAATTTAGACACAACATGGATATCAACACACCGACAATTATAGCGTTAACATGAACTATTCATGAGAACAAAACTTCTACGGTACGGGTACTGACCTCTTGACCCCAAACAGGTCCACCCAGTCGAGCCCGAGGCCCGAGCCGTCCTCCATTATAATTAGGATTGTCAAACAATCGATAATTTCCTGAAACAAAACAAATTACGTCTTAGCTTTATAACCTATTAAATTGGATACAACAATGCGTAAATAAATATAAAAAATTAAAAGGGTGTCAAAGTTTTAACACAAATATATTTTTATATCAACAATTAAAAATATATGTATAATCTAAAAAATAAATAGTTCAGTACCTTTATCGTTAACACCGGGGTGTAGGAATCGACAGTTGTTGCCCCACGTACAGTTGCCTTTCATGAAAAAGCGACAAATAGGTTTGACAAATGGCCTCCTCCCAGGCTCGCGGATCTCTCCCTCTTCGCAATCTTCATCCTGGAAAACACCGAGATTTGTTTATGATGAAACACAAAGGTAAACAATAACAAACCAGGAAAGGAGGTTGATTTAACAATAAAATATCTCATTTTGCAGAAAATCTTATCTTTGTTCCAGGGTTGGAACTTAACTTTAAAATGTATTCGCCCGAATAATGATATAAATAACAAAACATGAAATTTCTACTCGCCCGTAGGATACCTTTAACATTACGAGAAATGGATTGGACGGCAGGTGAGTGGGAACTTCTAACCCTGTTTTTCATGGTGAAAAACCATCACTATCGTGGTGCTTTGTAAAAATAATAATTAATAAATGAAGATTCTATTTGTCCTTTAATAAAATACTTAGATAAAGCGTTCATGTGTCAGATTAGAAATTGTCAGCATTGGTATTCTGACGGCAATTCCTATCAAGAAAATGGTTCATCATTTCACATGGACGATCTTCCTTGTATTCACAAAGCAAGAAAAACAAGTAATGGCAAGACATTAAACTGCTTACGTCATCCAATTCTCCGTCGTCATCCTCGTCGCCGTCAGACGATGACAGCTCTCCGTCCTGCTGAAAATACAAGCCAATTATTCTTATAAATTCTTAAAAAACAACAAATTTATCAAATAAATTCTTAATATTTTGTTTAATAAAATAAATAAAATGACTCGTACACTAGGGGATTTTACTTATGCAAATGCACGAAAACCCATCGAAATACGCTACAGAGCTCCAGATAAAATTTGCGACCTGGGAGTATGGTACCGTACTCCCTGATTTTTATTCAGGGTATTTTCAAATATTGCGATACTGGTACTCCCAGTAATTAATTTAGGGAGTATTATGTGAAGATTAATAGCAGTTGTAGGTTGCTTTTAACATAGTTCAAATAACTAAACATCGTTGTAATGGCCCCATTTACTATCGGACATTTATTTCTGATCGGATGTGGCCAAATGTCCGATAGTCAATTAATTGAACATTCTAAAAGAAAAGAACAAGGAAGAAAAACATTATCAAGATAGGTCTATTTAAAATACATGAATAAATAAGTGATACGCGCAACTGTATTACAGCCCACGTATTTTTTCATTATGTACGCGTTTTCATAACTGCCAGATTTAATATATTGCGTAAAATATGCGCCTTATCTGGACTACTGGTTGTCATATGCAGTATATCAACTAGCAGTAGCATGAATATACAAATTCAATCATTCCACATCCAAATACAACACAACAACAAAATGAACCATAAATCAGTTTATTCTGGTGAAAATAAATAATGGTAAAAAGCACTCAGATCAGACGAGGAATATATCGTGCTGAATCGTGCCTTGTAGAAACGTAACGTGCAGAATCGTGACACGTAGAAATGTAACATGCTGGAACCAGTTTGGTAACACTCCGACTCGTCTGGTATCGCTAAATAACAACACTGGTGTTGGACAGTTGCTCAAATCTCAAATGTCTTTTAAAACTATTCGATACATCATATTTTTTCTTTCTCCAAGGCAATCTCAATGGTCATTTGTCGTAAACAAAACATTAAAAATTAAATCATAAGTACTAATTAACATTTTGTCAGAAAAATTAAAGCTGATTAATATTGTACTTCATTCTTTCGAAGTCTATTGCATATTGTACGGTATACACTTGTTGGTATTGCATTTCAACATGGACGTCTATGGATACAGTGGAAGGAACCAAATTCCAAGAAAATTAATCGACAATGGAAATCAGATATACATTTGTATATAATTATAATACATAATATACTTTTGGGGAATTGAAATTCGCACTAGCCGATTAGTAGCCATTTTCCAAAGTTAAAAGTTAAGGGCTAGAAGAAATTATGTTTTGTAAATATTTTATTAGGTAAAATAATTATTTGAGCTAGTAGGTTTTAAAGATATGTTTCTATCCCTGAAAGTGTTGTGTAAAAAAAATGTAACTAGCTCAGATTATCTCTGATCTTGTGAAGTAAAGTTTACAGAAAAACATAATTTCAAATAAATGGACACAATAATCAGTTAGAAAATCTCTAGAAATTGGAACGTGTCTTCCACTAAATTTACATTTAATGAATAAAAAATACACTTAAAAAAATAATGAAGAAAGTTGCCAGCCTCATATTGGACAGGAATTTCAAATCCATTATGAAGTTTAAGATTGTAAGTTTGCATAATTTGGCGCCAATGTCGACTATAAGAAGTCGGGCGCCATTTTTGTTTTCACAATTTTGTCTCGCTGTACACAAGAGTGATCTGTTATTATGCAATAATCATGGAATAATAAACACACATATACATGACAAAACTGACAATCAATTAATGAATATGCACCATCAAAAATATTGCATCACCATATTTGTTCAATGATAATCATATTGGGTACAAGCAGAAGAGTCTGAATAATTATAATACATTTGTATGTCATACATAGAGTAATTAATGTGTGATCTTGGATGCTTTGTGATAATATATTTGGAATGGTGTTAATATTACTGATATAGCATATATTGATCTCCAATTGCACTATATAGTCTTTGAAGTACACATATCTAAATAATATGGTAATGCAATATTTGTTAGATTTAATATAGGTGCATGTATAATTTTTGCACAAAATCTAAACTAATAACAATCAAGATATACAGGACAGGTAAATAACTTTATTGTGGATAACTCGAGTAACTATGGAAACAATAAATGCAAAATATTTTATATGTAAAGTCTGTAATAATCTTGATATGTTCAAAATACCATAGTTGCAGCAGTTTCAATGTTGATTAACAAAATGGTTCAAAAGTTGCTATAAACATAATAATCAATAAAAATAAGTACAATCAAATAGGTTTTAAGAATTAACCAAAGGGTATTTTGCAAATAAAGTTAACATTGCAGTTTGCTAGGTGTTAACCATGTTAACTAAGTTTGCTAATTCTAAAGTAGTTAACTTTACAGTTTTCTAATTAAAGTTAACGATACAGTTTGCTAAAGTTAACATTAAAGTTTGCTAGGTATAGACTAGTTAACATCCAAGCTTGATAAAGTTAATCTTACAATTTGCTATGTATAGTTAACATTACAGATGGCTAGCTATGGTTAACTTTGCAAGATAACAGTTAATCTTGCTGTTACATTATGTTAACTCTATAGTTTGCTATCAAAAATAATTTATAGTATATATTCAACCAGTAGATATTGCTGTGGTCTATGTGCGATGGTAGGACTTTGGTGCTTGCATAAATAGTAGTATACACTGAATGTGTGTGTGTGTGTGGGGGGGTAATGCTTAAATAAAACAAATTTGTCAAGCAATAACACATCTGTTCTGCAAAATCTGTGCAAATATGAACTACAGAGACATAAAAACATTTAATATTTTTTTTGCAAATGCAAAATTTTCCAGATGACTGATGAATACGACTAATTAACCTTCTCCCTGCTGGATACAGCTCTTTTGGGCATATCCAGTTGTCTTCAGCATGGAGAGGATTAAATGACTACAATGCAAATGTCCGTACACAAGACAAATGGTCGACCTAAAGTCTGACAGCGATTTATGTATTGGCATGCTTGTAGTTATTTCAGTATTTGGTTTCATACTTTGAATGTAAAGGTCATCACATGTGGGTGAAATATTCCCAATGCGATGTATTTAATTCATTCATTCATTGTATTTAGAGACTGTGTTGTGTTCATGAAAATTGTATAATCCAAAGTGACTGAAAAACATAAAATTTAAACATTGACCAATAATAAAAATGTGTAAACACTATTAACAGGAATTCATGTTCAAATGTGGTAAAACAAATATTACAAAACAATCAATACACATGAGGCTTAACAGCATTGTTGAAATGTTTATAGGTTGTTTGGGGAAATTCAATATTATTTCAATGAAGTGGTCAGTTTTTAAAGGCAGAAGAAAACCTGCGACACTTGTAGCACATTCTGGAAAGTGTTTCAATGAACCAATGCTTAACACTCTCCATGCTGAAGGCAACTGGAGATGCCCAAAGAGCTGTACCTGTGCCTAATCCAACTATAGTTGTAAAAGGTTTACCGTAAAATTAATTTAACAATTATACCATAAGGACAGCCAACTCAATTTCAAGCATATATTTCTCGTTTTAAACTTTTTTGATTGATTTCTCTAGTTTCAAACTGAATACATCTGAGTATTTTTGGAATATTAATTACAAATAAAAACGTTTACTGTATATAAATATGGTAAGACTCTGACATATATACCAAGACATATTCCCTAATAATCTATGACCAGACCTGCCAATGAAAACTGACATCAGAAATGCGAAAACATTCATATGATAGCACTTAATACATACTGATAATATCTACATCATTCTACATAGAATTAGTGACTGAAAATGTAAATTCGACACCATTCACCATAGACCAGCTTCATAAAACAGAATCTGCAATATGTTTGACACATCTATGCTGTTAAAGATTCTATGTTTTATTAAGCCGGTCTATGGTGAATGATACAGAATTTATGTTTGCCGTCACCAACTCTGAGTAGAGTGTAGTCATGGTTTTTTTTACCATTTCTGATGTAGGTTTTCATTGGCATGCCTGTATACTATATATAGTGCTCCCTCGATATAACGCTGAAGTTGGGGTCCATGACATGCCACCCGGGTTATATCAACGAATATAATTAAAGGAAAAAAAATATATTTTTATTTTTTATTTTATTTTTTTCTCTTTTTAAAAAAAAATGGGGTCCATGTTGGACCCCGCGGTGCATCGAAGGGCGTTATATCGAGGGAGCACTGTATATGTTATACGCATTTCAAAACATTATCACAGGAAGTCGTCATTCTTGTTAGCAACTCTTTAAGACAATCTACAACAGTGACTTATTTATGTGACAAAAGTATTGATTATGATAGGATACAACATGAGTGTGTTTCAAATATTGTGAAACATCATCTGTGCAAATAGTTGTTGAATAATATTGAAAATAAAGTTCTCTTGTGAGGTATACATGAATAACACATTACAGGATAATTACAGAAATATTGTCCTGTCAATTGTAATTAGGAAATTATATCATTGAACAGTGGTATTTAATAATCATGAATGTATATAGGTACCGTAAATCTAAAATCAACACTGTTGACATTCAATAAAATTGCCTTTTTTTTAAGTACATGTAGAACCAATGTTGTTGTGGTTTGTTTTGGGGTTGTTGTTTTTGTTTGGGTTGGGGTTTTTTTTGGATGGGGGGGGGGGGGGGGGGGGTAGAGGAGGAGGAGAGGATAAATCAGAGCTTGTACAAAATTAAGAATTAAAAATATCTTCTTTTTTCTCTCTCTTGATTTGAATAAAGGCACATATGTAATAAAGTAATAACACAATTAAACAGATCTTCACTGAATAAGTTTGACCAGATGTTTGTGAGAGAACAACCCAAACATTTTCATCTTTTGTTTTATTGACTCAACTCAACATTGATCAGAAACCTGGCTCCGAGAGTACAAAACATTTGAGTATGATTGCATGCTCAAGCTGAAATTTCATGTGGATTTGTGAGAGAAATAAATTGTATTCAAAAGTTGGAGCCTGGTTGTATTGAGTTCAGGGTCATATTCCTACACAACAATCATAACACTACGAGGTTGTAACTCCTTATATCCTTGTATGCATAGATAGTGACTTACGATTCTCATAACACTACAATTGTCTAGTGAAATACGACCCAGAGGTGTAGAATTATCAAATCTAGTCCTGTCATAAACAATAACCCGTGACAGATGTACTGATATGATATGACACAGCAGGCAAAGTGGGCACAGTACTCATCCCATTCGTGTGTGTGTGTGTGTGTGTGTGTGTGTGTGTGTGTGTGTGTGTGTGTGTGTGTGTGTGTGTGTGTGTGTGTGTGTGAAAATGGACAATAAACATTCTGAACAGTCAAAGGCACAATTTAATAACGGCTCACTTTATTATAGTTTATACAGTGTCTGGAGACACAATTTCCATATTTCATTCAAGTTTAAATGTTGACAAACATTGATGCTGTCTGTACAGGCAAATACATAGAACACAATATCGCCAAAAAATATCTGTTGGCCCCTAATTTATTTTGTTGAGTATATGTCATGCCACCCCCATATACTAGTATCTCACTATATCGCCAAAAAAAGGCAAATATTTTTTCTTGTCTAGTTTAGTTACCCTGGTCCCAGAATTCAAAATTAAACACAGGTTCAAAATTAAACACTGGTTCAGAATACTGTTGATACACATTGATACCAGTTTAGGATCCACATTTAATATTTAAACAAATATTTTAAATTTTAGTTTGTCAGAGGGAGGGTGGGGTGCAACATAGTAGCCCTTATGAAGCTGCTATTGCCCTACTTATGGTAAGTAATCCCTAGAATTACGTAAAATCCCTCCCATTTCTAAATCTACTTGAGAATTACTACCGGTAGTACTCTATTTCAAAGTCCAACAGTGGACCACCCCCTACCACAATTCTTACATCATGGATCCCTCCCTGATAATCAACATGAATGTACGTAAGTCAACAACAAGAATAATAAACATTCAACATGCATTCTTGCAAAGACAACAAAAGTTAAGTTGAAAATGTATGCTTTTTCCATTCACACCACTGCGTTTCCTCCCACTCGGGGTGAATAGATATATCATAGTACTTTAACAGTGAGAGGGTTAACCCACTGACCCACCTCTGTGGCTGAATGCTACAGACCTACTACCATAATGGCACAACTGTACCGATGGCACTGTTCACCTATTTTGCGATGATTGTAATATTTCCTGGAAGGTTACTTTTTAAGTAATTGATATCAAGTATGGTACCAGATTCCTTAAGAATCATTCCGAATTTCGTCAGAAAGTTTCCCCCTAATTTATTTTGTTTGTCATGCCACCCCATACTAGTATCTCACTCGGTGAACATTTCCTGTGCGAATATTCAGTGGTTGAAACTCTAAAACAATCGATTCCATAAGTAAAAAATGAAATTCCCATCAATTAAATTTCGATAACCTGGGAAATTCTCCACTCGCAACCATTTATTTCCTAACAAAATCCACAAATAAAAATCAATTTATCAAAATAGAAATTTTTATTTAAAAATTTTTTGGAACATGACTAATCCAACCTCTACTCTAGATTAATGCAAATTTGGACGGGAATTTTGACCACTGGATTATGCGAAGGCACAGATAAGACAATACTGTATATATATATCGCAGTCTTTCACATCTCGCCAATGCATGACGGATCTCTCAGACTGACATCAAACACACTGATCAACCAACCACCCACTGTGCAAAACAATACAAAAACAAGAACATGAGCATAATATGACCGGGACACGCTTATTTCATTATGGCGTTTATTTAAATACTGTCCTTACTTAGTCTGGAATCTCCTGGACCCTACTATTGTTTGTAGATTTGACGAAACGCCAAACTATAAACAATTTGGGTTATGGCAGAATCATATTTACATATCGGAAGAAAATTGCGTGGATATTCACAAAACAAACAACAGAATCTTGCAGTGCTGTGAACAATCGTCATTATTACTTAAATATTTTCAATATTTACATCAGTCACGACAATAAAATGTAGTTTCTCAAAAATATTTCTTTCTGTCTGAATTTTACTGTAAATTATATCCTGCTTTAATATTTACAGCATTACAGACATATTTTGAAAATATAATCGTCTAATTATATTCATAGGGTCATGGATAATTATCTATCCCTTGTTACTTGTTGAATTTGAAATATTTCATATGTTGCAACAAAATATGTTTTGCAAAAATCATGCAATCAATTGAAATATTTTTTCACATTTTCCATAAATGTATCCCACAAAGAATGCTTACAATCTCTTTATTGTCTCATGTGAATTATGGCAAGACAATCTATAACAGATTTTCTTTTTGTTTCAAAAATAAATCAACATTTAAAAAATGATATACACTCTCTTGATACACATACATTCAGTTACTGATAAAAAATAGCAAACTTAATAATACAGATATCGTAGCACTTTATGATTTTTCTGGGTAGTGACAGTATTTACGAACAACATCGATTCACTATTTTCACATGAAACATCACACTGGAGTTATGTAAATACCATAAAATCATAAAGTACGAACAACTTAGAAAACATAGAAAACAGTATAAAAACCAACATAAAAAAACCTACGTTTCTGCTATAATCCGACTACAAAAACAGTCATCATGTGGAACAGATAATATGGTTTTCATTCATTAGTTTTTCTGCAAGTTTTTGATGTATTTCGTAATTATCTCGCATCTGGATAGTGTGACTAGTTCACACACCGAGACAATCAACTCCTATAGACATATGGTTATATGGCTCGATGAAGAAATATATTTTGCAAATACAAGAAGATTCATCTATAAACTTATCAACAGAATCAAAGGTCTATTTTCCTCCCAAACGGATTCTTTAATTTTTACATTAAACACGATCGAAGAACCAAGTATTAACCCCTCCAAGCTGGTGACAACTTCAGATGCCCTATAACACACTGACTGGTATTGATCCCTCCCTATTAGGCATGTACAGCAAGTTGTATTCATCCAGCAGAGAAAGTGTTAACCTTTCTGCTGGCAGCAATTGGAGATGCCATAGAACATTAAGTTGTATTTATCCAGTAGAGAAAGTGTTAACCTTTCTGTTGAATGCAACTAGAGTTATATTTAACCAGCAGAGAAAGTGTTAACCTTTCTGTTGAATGCAACTAGAGTTATATTTAATCAGCAGAGAAAGTGTTAACCTTTCTGTTGAATGCAACTAGAGTTTTATTTAACCAGCAGAGAAAGTGTTAACCTTTCTCTTGAATGCAACTAGAGATGCCATATAGAGCAGCACGTTTTATAACCATTGTATTATCTAACCAGCAGAGACAGGGTTACCGGTAACCTTGTTTCTGCTGGAAACAACTGAAGATGTCACAGTTTGATTAATCCAGCAGGGAGAGGGTTAACTAAATGATTCAACACTCAGGGGTCATACCACAGTTCGTAGCACTACAAGAGTAAAACTCCCACATGTTAACATGAAGCTACGACTCTCGTAGTGCTACAATCGTTCCGTGTGTTTATATTTCCGTGTAGTACGACGCCCGTGAGATCCCCATGTAGTGGAACATGATGGGCGCCGTGTACACGGAATTGAAGGCGGTCAGGAAATACGGAATGTACTTGTACGGAAGTTCCACGGCCATCAGCTGGCGTGTCAGCGGGTCCCTGGCGTCCTTGTTCAGGACGTAGCAGGACGTCTTGAACGTGATGGGCTTGGAGACGAGCAGCGTGGCCACGATCAGCGTGACGCCGAACAGGAGCCGCAGCGCGCCGTGGACCACGGTGGTGGCGGTGATGTCGAGGGCGAACGGCGGGGTGGAGTCGACGGGGGTGATGTAGCCCTGGTAGTAGTTGAGCCACGCGCCGCCGTACATGCCCACGGACAGCGCCAGGATGAGGGTGGTGTCGCCGCGACACGTGCTCCACTTTTCCACGGACGGGTAGACCAGGGTCAGCACCACCGGCGCCGACAGCAACACCACCGGCGCCATCGGGTGCATGACCAGGAAGTCGTGCAGCGGGTCCACGTACGGCACAGTGATTGTCATGACGACGATGGCGAACAGGACACCGGCGAGGACGTCCTGAAACAAGACACAGAACATTTTTAAGGACTGACTGCAACTTCTGTGAAGTCTGCATTTAACCCTTTTCCTGGTAACTATGAATGAATAATCAGAGAAATAATTGTGATTACCGTAATCTAGTTCTTTTTAATGTTTGAAATAAAATTAGCACACATTAGAATTAAATTATCTATAGAAATTTGGCAGTAATAGAATACATACAGTTTGAACATCAACCGTTAAAGTAAAAGTAATAAAAATAATTATTATATTAGTTTATTGTTATTCAAAGGGAGACAACTGAGGGTGGGGCAAGGTTGATAAACTTACCAATATGTTGTGCATGCCTAGGTATATGCGACTTAGGCAGACAAGGAGACACCATGCTGTAGCGATAATTCCTCCAATCACTAGAGAGTACTGAAATGCAACGATGAACATAAATAAACATAATACTGAAACATAGCCACAAACACCATTAATATGGTACTGAAACATAGCCACAAACATGAGTACCGTAATATGGTACTAAGACATAGCCACAAACATGAGTAATATGGTACTGAAACATAGCCACAAACATGAGTAATGTGGTACTGAAACAGCTACAAACACCAGTAATATGGTACTGAAACATAGCAACAAACATGAGTAATTTGTTCATGAAACTGATGTTTTTTAAATTACAGTTTTGAGCCACTTTCAAATACACAAGCTTCTTTCACTAATACCAATGCTTTTCTGTTTAGGGCAGAAGAAAACCTGCAACATCTGAAATACTGAATGTTGCAGTAAACCTGTGAGCAATGGTACAGACAACTTGCATCATGTCATAGTGCTCATGGACATTTTTAGCATGTTAAGTAAACATGGTGACTATATTCAACAACATAGCCTACAGGATGGGACTTGGTCCACATTGACATGTACTTGTTTAATTTCTCCATGTGATCGGGCAACTTAAGTCACCTTCAGCCTGTGAGGCTGAGCTTTGAAATACACTGTACATCCATTGAACATTTTATATTCAGTGGATAGGTTGAGCATGAGGTACAAGCATCAAGAAAGAGCAATATGTATTTAATTAATATTAATATTTCGTTTGAGTCTAAAGTTCTCATAATTATTTAATGTTTATAATAAACAGCTATTAAATTTTATTATTTTTAATTTCCACTACTGTAATGAAATAAATGTAATGAATATTTACTATCTAATCAAAATAGGTTGAAATTTGACTTCATTCATGTTGTTTTCAGTGTCAAGGGATCAATCATCATGAATGATTCCTGGGTTAGTCAGAAAGTCCCAGATTGTCAACAACTTTTCACTATCAAAACAATCAATAGTTCATCGTACTAATATCACGGCTTGTTATCAATGGCTATGTCTGACACAGTCACATTATCAAGCCAGCCAGTTTCAGAGTCAAGTCAACAAGTTGATCTCCAGTATCATTACCCGCCTACAAAGTTGATACATCTATCTGACCCATCGTATGACCTGTCAGGTTGTCGC
>JAUTBZ010144450.1:9258-27535 GCA_032361785.1 Lepetodrilus galriftensis
GGGGGGGAGGGGTAGTTTTCTAGTACTTGTCATGTTTATAGGTCAGAGGTCAAAGGTCATAGCCTTCATAGAGCACTTGCATAATATGTCCCATATCCTTCATGAAGATTTTCAGAACAGAAGTGTTGACATCAATCAAATGTTATTGAGTCGTTGATTTTATTTCTTTAAATTTTACAAGTTTTCCGTTGACGTGCACCAGGGTCCCATTCCACAAAGTGATTGCAGTATACCTTGAGAGACGGTAGGTGTTACAACTCTCATTGTGCTACAATTGCTTTGTGTAACGAGGCCCAGAACAATAGCTTAACATGTGACTACAAATAGGACACAGCACTACACAAAATTGGGCATTGTCATATTTTTAGGGTTGAATTTTTTTTTTCTTCTTCTGTGATTCATTTATTTTCAAACTATTGGAGGCTTTGAATTAATAGAGTAATTACAGCATATATTTATTACAGCTGAAACGAATAGCAAATCTGCTATTTTAATGTTTGTTTGTAAGTTTCCAATTGAATACTGTAAATCATGAAATTAATGTGAGCAGAATATTAATGCGAAAAATGCCACTGCTGTATTGTCGCATTAAATTGCTGCGCTTTAACCCTCTCCATGCTGAAGGCAACCAGAGATGACATAAATGGCTGTACCTGTGCCTAATTCAGCAGGGAGAGGGTTAAAAGTAAGTGCCTGAGAAAAACGTATGGAGACATGACCGTTCGCATTTCTTTGGTGTCGCATTTTACATCTAAAATCTAGAAGTCGCATTAAATTAGTGACGCATTAATTTCGTGGTTTACAGTTTACAGTATATCATAACTTAATATTCATTCATGAATAACAAAATAATTGTTTCAGCTCTATATATATTATCAGGAACCTTTCTTTTGTGATAGCTTGGTTAGTACTTAGTTATCTTTGCTAATTGTACATTAAAGGCATAATATCACAGCTGATAGACCTGGATAATGGACAAATGAATTTCGATCTGAGACTAATTACGCTTGATTTATCCACCCACAAGTTGTTATTTAGTGATGTACTTGATCCCCAACACTCGATAGTTACAAAAATAATCATATTTTATATGAAATAGGGGAACGTTCCGCTATATATCTTGTCTTTGAAGCATCAACTGAAATATGAACTATTTGCTAGAAAACGTTGCGTGAGCGTTGTGTATGTTTAAGTCGTACCACTGAGTTACGTCCCCTTGCATATACATAATTAAGAACATAACAACACGACCATATTCAGGTTGTCTATCAGTAGACTGCAGGGGGTTGCATTGGATACGTGTCTACCAAACAGCGGTGGAAAGGTTTTTGGAAGTACAAACATGATATTATGTATGTCAAGTGAATGTATTTTGCAGTTGTAGCTAAGAACTAGTCCCAAACAACCATAAATATCGTGATCTTATGCCTTTAATAAACATATATTTTGTATTATGGTTCGGTTAAAACATTTGATATTTACACAAATTTAGACATGTATGCTGAAAGGCATCCTAGAAGGATGTTAACTACAGTTCTGTATCATAAAAATTAAATTACATAATCACTGAAATTATGAGAAAATAATAAAAATAAAAATATACACTTGGAGCTGCCGCCCAACTGAAAGTCTGGACCCGCCCCTGATACACTGTCTCCTTTCACCAATTTAAATATAGGCTGACAGTAGTTGCAGGTGCACATGGGGCACATGCATTCTAAGTAACATTCTAAGTAACGTACGATTCGCTATGTGCGATTCAAAGATAACAGTCATGTTATGGTCGTTCACTGAAGTATGAACGTTTTGAACGTGCTGGTTAAACTCGTATGGACGTCTGGGCTAGCGACAATGGAGAAGTATAACTATGGTTATATTTAATTTGATTAGAACAGTACATATTATAAATTAAGAAATCCTCTCGTTCCATACTAACTGATAAGGCGTCACTCAGTGATCGACCAAAACATAACCAGGACATCCTTGTCTGGACACTCACCCTGGACACTCACCCTGGACACTCGCCTTGGACACTCACCCTGGACACTCACCCTGGACACTGATCCTGGACACTCACCCTGGACACCGGGACACATGCCTTAGAAGAAGTAGCTTTACAATGGCCGACTTTCTCCTGCCCCAAACACGCAATCGGATCTTGTGGGTTACGTCAAGGTAATACGGAATTAATCGCGGGGTTTTCTTTACATAAATTGAAATAATAAACAAGATTTCATATTTTAAAACAAAATAATAAAATATTGTCTTTTTTTCCAACCTATTTTAAATTGTTAAAATATTAGTAGCTTAGTTATTGTAGTTTCTTATCTTATACTGAACACTTTTATCTCCGAGCGCTGTGTACAACCCGTAAATGTAAAATCACCCGTAAGTGTAAAACAACCCGTAAGCGTAATCAAATTAACCGTAAGTGTAAAGACTTGCTTACCCGTAAGTGCAAAAACTACCCGTAAGTGTAAAAACTTTACCCGTAAGTGTAAAAAGCTCGAAAAAAAAGGATGTAAGAAGGATTCGCCTCGCCTGGATTGATGAAATATGACATACAATTGGGGGACACATGTTAGACTTCTTTAACAAAAAGTCTTTTGGAGTGTAAAGTTTACCCAGTATTAAAGGGAATGCAATACTCATATTTAGGGAACTCACCGACAATAATACGTACACATGATTCCACGCTTCCAGTTCCCTGGTCGTTATAGTTTATGAGAGATAATGTTGTGAACACGCTCCCGCGACGTGTCTCGCAAAACCGCGGGAGCATGTTTACAGCGTCATCTCTCATAAAGTATGACGCCCAGGGAGTTGATATTTGTGGACACCTTTGTGGGTACTATTGTCAGCAAGTTCCCGAATTATGAGTATTGCAGTGCACTTAATAAATTACTTTTATAATAAATTTGGCAATGGATGTCCTATATCTCGGTAGCCTTGGAAAATCGCATTTCTTCCAAAGAAATGATGCAGTGTTTGTACATAATCCACAATTAACAATATAAACTCAAATTGGAATTGTTACAGTGATTATTTCAATTTGGCAGTCTGTCCGCTGGTGATATTTACGGAACCGAGCGAATCTGTCAAAGTAAATATAGTAATGATTTCACACGTTGTTGAGTACAGACAGCATTTTCGTATATTTTACAATACATTTATTGGGGAAAAAATATTAAGAATTATTATTTTGAATATAAAATTAATATTGGGTGGTTTTGAACTGAGTTCTGCCAGTATCCGCTTTCCACCCTGTGGTTCCAGTTACCGGGGTATGTTTTCAAGCATGGATTTGGCGCATTGGTATCACGTTAGACTGGTTGTACCAAATTATACTTTGGGAATTGTTGAGTGTGTTTAAAAAAGCAACATCCAAATTAAAGTTTTCTCGGTATGTTAACGTACTTGGGCCTGAGACAACTTAGAATCTGTGCTCTGCGATCAATGCCAGATTGTGACGTAGTAAACTCCGCCAATCTGCTGGGAATCCGATGTATAACGTGTACTCGAGGATTATCTTGTGATCATTGATAAGATAATGTATCTACTATCTAGACTGTTATACCTGAGAATTAGTAGTAATGTTCGTAGTAATATTAGTAGTAGTAGTAGTAGTAGTAGTAGTATAGTAGTAGTAGTAGTAGTAGTATTAGTAGTAGTATAGTAGTAGTAGTAGTAGTAGTAGTATAGTAGTAGTGATAGTAGTAATAGTAGTAGTAGAAGAAGTAGTAATAGTAGTAGTAATAGTAGTAATAGTAGTAATAGTAGTAGTAGTAGTAGGAGTAGTAGTAGTAGTAGTAGTAACTAAGTAGTAGTAGTAGTAGTAATAGTGATAGTAGTGATAGTAGTGGTGGTAGTATTAGTAGCGGTGGTGATGGCGGTAGTAAAGTAGTAAAGTATAGCCATGCGTATATATAAAGTAGTAAAGTGACCTTGGTAGGTTATATTTCATATTGTCCATTTAAAATTAACTAAAGTATACAGTAAAGGATGGCTCTTACATCTACTCTTTCTGTTACATATATTCTCTCTAGTACGCGTGTTCTATCACCTGTATGTTCTCTGCACTACAGGTATTCCTCAAATCACAGGTATCGGTAGCTTAACACTTTCTATTTAGGAATGCATACAGAGATACCAAGTTACAGAGGTCGAGGAGAACGTTACTCATAAACATTGCCAACGTCAATAATCCCGCGCTGTCTTCCTCTAAATACAACAAGCCACCGCCAATGCTGGCCCAGACAATATCAGTACAGGAGACGTCAACGTGTGCATGTAGCTGCATGTGTGTCACCCTACGTACTATGCATGCAGTCAGTCACCGAAACTAGCTCTCGACGGTCCGTAACTGTTTACTGTGAACATGAGACAGGGGTGATCGAAATAGAACGTGTTCGGGGGTACAGAAATATCTGCATGTAGATCCTCTCCCACACGAGGTACGTACGTACGTGTCCGTCAAGTCGCTCGTCTCGCACATGCAGTACTCACCTGGAAAAGTTCAGATCCGAGATGGAAGAACCACTGTTCGCGAAGCCACTCTCAGCGGTTTGGAGGACCCAGGGGGGCAGCGGTGGCGCCCATTGTAAATAATGCTGGAATATCCTTTTAATTCAGCTAATACCAGATAACCTGGCACTGAATATCGGTGGAGATGCTCGGCACGTATAGACCGACCGGGGCACTGGAGGTTTTCTGCTTCACTCTTCTGTCAGTGAGACACAGAAGCCACGATGCAGGATTAGTTCCTATGGAAAAGATGCACTCCTCATTCCGCGCCCCAGTGAAACTGTATCCTCCCTGTCTAAGAATAGCGCTACGTATTCGCCCGCGTCTCACCTGCTCACGTGTTGGGTGCAGAGAATATGCAGCCCTCGAGACCGCCTCATACCCCGGGACAGAAAGAGAGAGAGACCCTCTAGACCGCCTCGTAACTCGGGACAGAGAGAGACCCTCTAGACCGCCTCGTACCCCGGGACAGAGAGAGACCCTCTAGACCGCCTCGTACCCCAGTAGTAGTGAGAGATCCTCTAGACCGCCTCGTACCCCGGGATAGAGAGAGACCCTCTAGACCGCCTCGTACCCCAGTAGTAGTTAGAGACCCTCAATACAGGACAGTCGGACATAGGTATCACAGGCATGGTCATGTCTAGAAGTGGTCTTGTGACGTCGTAGCCGCCGATGTCGATACATCTCCACACATGTGGAACATCACAATCAATGTTGTAGCGTCTTGACTGAAGCAAAACTACCAAAATAGCACACTGTATGCCCATTCAACCATGAGAACTACCCTAGTCTCTGTGACCTGTAGCAGGTTTATTCTTTTTCAGGTTACTATTTAGAAAGATATTTTAGTTGAAGTGACTTGCCTCAAACTTACGAGGTAGCCTACATATATTGCTCGAGAGAGAGTATATAATCTGTATGTATGAGAATTCGTCTTTCATTATTTTAACTAGCTAATTGTACACTCTTGTATATATGTATACTGTATGTTCTATATCTATATTTGTATGTATATATGTTTTTCTTCTCTGTATCATGCTACAAGATTTATGAGAAATAAATTCTGTTCTGTTCTGTCGACATATCAGTGCATTGCCGGAGTATAACACTTTGATCTAGCGATATGATATTGTATAGGTACTGGCATTAATGCGATACTCACACAATACTATCAGTGGATATCACTGACTATGTATGGAAGATGAAAATAAATAGTATGTATAGGTTTTTAAGGCTGCTTTTATAATGTAGCCTACACCAAATCGCTATGTTGGTGAAGGTATACAGTGTTTGGAGATGGAGTAGATAAAATGAGATTGTTTCGTTTACGTGTACAAAACATTGCTATTACGTGACTGTGAAAGTATTTTGCTATGATATTTAATGTCAAGGACATGTTTCATTCTCAGCGTGTTTCGCAATAGTGTAGTTTACAGCAAAACTACGGGATGCAATCTTTGACACTTACCAAAGCAGGCATTCCCAGTGTAATTAATTCCTAAATGAATTATTGAAATGCCAGCAAAAGTCAATGCTAGAGCTATCTGAAGGTAACTTTGACAGACTGTCAATAGTTTGTGACATCCCCCAGTAAGCTGTGACGTCATCAATCCAGTACTCCCAGTTCATGATGCATGCGAATCCAGAGAAATTCCGGCAAAAGAGAAATGACATGTGAACGCTATATGGCATTCCATGCAATTCCTTTAATGGATGTTACATATGTCAGTCTCTGTATTAATATGACATGTGTGGCCATATAGATTAAATCTAGTGAATTCGGGGGCGGAATCGGTCGTTCTTCCTAAAATATCCGCAAATATCGACAGACCTTGGCAAGCCATGACAAATCACATCCACTCCAGCGTGTTTACTCATCTGAGTAGACAGTAGGACAGAGATTCCACACGATAAAGTGTGGCAATATTAGGACATCCACAAGGACTAACTGGCAAATGTGTCCCAGCAAAACTGTTTTCTGTCGGCTCCACGACGCCGTGACTTAATTAATAGGAATTACCTCGGAGTGTTTCTAATCCCTGAGGAGGTTACGGTAATCTCCGCCAATATACTGTTAGCCCAGACCTGATCACAGTGATGTGCGGGCATCTGTCTGAGAGATAGGTGGAACCTTACTGCAAACACGCAATAGTCTCCATGTACTCTTCTAAATCAACTGCTGATACGCTATCTAGTCTATCAATACCTGTCCATACCCTATAACTTGTACTGACTGTCTAGTCTATCAATATCTGTCCATATCCTATAACTAGTGCTGACTGTCTAGTCGACCAATATCTGTCCATATCCTATAACTTGTACTGACTGTCTAGTCTACCAATACCTGTCCATACCCTATAACTTGTACTGACTGTCTAGTCTACCAATACCTGTCCATACCCTATAACTAGTACTGACTGTCTAGTCTACCAATACCTGTCCATACCCTAACTATAGCACTGACTATCTAGTTTCCCAATACTTGTTCATACCTTAACTAGTACAACTGATGAAATCCTGGTAACGACAACTGGTACATCTACTTTCCAAAATACAATATTTTTGAACATTTCTAATAATAGTCAATGAATCACTCATCCAATAGAGAAACATGAATATTAATTAAAATGTGTATAAAACATGAATACATTCTTACATTAATGAATGTATATGCCCATGCAATGCTGTTGGGCACTAAGGATGTGTTAACGCAACAGGGCTAGCGGGACACGAGGTATGGGATGATGCCACCGTCATAAATACGATCTATACTATATAACAAATGTTTTATCTCCGTTAATTACGTTCATCCCAAAAGCGCACAAACCATACGTTTGTAGATCATTAAACAGATCCTATTGAATAGTTATCCTAAATATATATAATTATTTCTCTATATAACATTGTCTAACGAATCTTCATGTTTTCAGAAGGAAGCTCAATTTCTAATTATTTCGAAATAGGAGCCATCATATTTATAACATACCATACATACCTCTACATCTTACTATTAATCATAGACATATGACATTTAGGTCTTGTTTGCCTTTCAATCACTCATTTTAGATTATATATCGTTGTAATGACGTCATGGATGTGAGGCTGGACCTGATGACCCAGTTGTTCCTTGGAGATAATATTGACTACGATGAAGAACGGCTAACGATGTAGGAGCGTAATCCAGCAGCGCCGACTACTAATAGGCGTATTGGCAGCGCCGTTGTGTCACAGGCCCAGTATAGTGGTAATCCAGGCAGAGGGGCAATGAGCATTGAGCATAGTGGAACTTTACTTGAAGAGATTTAATGTTTAGATGACCGTAACTGTTGTTATGTTGTTGCTGATGTAATCACGTTAATCATGCATAATAGCTGATGTGCTAAATTGGAGGAGTTTGAAGAAGATTCAACAACTCTACGAGCATGCGTCTGTTCCTTAATTAATATTTGTGTCTGTGTTTCTGTTTTACTCTGTTTTACTCATGTTCCGTGTTACTGCGATGGTACGTCATCTTCATGAACAGACATAATACTCAGTTTCGCCCGATGCCTGCATTGCCATTGGTAACTTATAGTCTCGATTCTTCCTTGCAAAGTAGCCTACTATTCTGGTCTCGACACATCACTAGACGGTATATATAGCTTAATAGTATATAGCCTAATATTACAGTCTAGACTCATTCTTACACATGTATTACTCTAGTCTAGGCAAAGTTCTGTATGTGTGTGTGATGCTTACTGATTCCAACTGGTCACATACATTCAGGGTACTTAAACATTTAAATCTAATTTAAATATTTGACGTTGGGATGTTAGTCGTATATTTTTGGTTCACCTCAAAATATATATACATGCTAGCAGTTTATAGTTCGGATATTAAAACGGGTAAGAATCGCTATTGTCGAACACTTTAAGTCCAAGCATACGGTTAGTTATGCGAACATTATTAATTTCAATTTAACATTGACAGTTTCGTATAACTCTGGTGGCCAATAAGCATGCTATCAAGCCCTACCGTATAATTTGGCACCGGGCTAGTTATACGAGCTATGATTTATGACCATTGTCCGGCGGTCAAATGACCATCGGCTTGCTATTACCCGTATACCATCATCCATCATAAAACAATGTTCATTTCAAACGAGATCCGAGATACGGAAAATCATTAAGTGAAAATTGCCAGCATACCACATTAAGGTTGGGTAAATTGTTTGAAGGACTGGGTTTTGCCTTGAAATAGGCATTCCTGGAGTGCGGCGCCTGTCGGATGCTACTCGGCGAATATGATTGAACGAGTGCACGCTCCTTATATACGACAATATTGGCTCTCTTCGATCTGGTCGCCCAACTAACCATTCATAACGGTTGTTATCACGTGACCGTCACTTCATCCTTTCGTTTGGCAAACTATTCAAGGGGCATAACTCCATTAATATTTCATTAAAGGGTAGGGACAGTTGTTCTAATCCAATTTGGCAATTCCTACAGTACCCGTGATTAAACTGAACCCCAAATCCGGCCTCATTCTGGGATCCCTTACTTCTGAAGCCGCGGTCGCGTCTCCCTAGCCTTGATGCCACGGCTTGGCTATTTAACACCAAAGATCGATGCGACATAACAGGTTTGGTGTTTGGTCCGCTCAGGGGGACTACCCCCGACTGCCGTCAATAACCGCAGCCAATGATGAAAATGTCCTCCCGTTCTGTCGCTTCAGATGGTTAATTACACCACTACGACATGTTCCCTTGCCACTAACATTGGTATTTACTTCAGCTAAAGACTTGTCCAAACAAGCCGTGATCTTGGGTAGGCCCACACCACTGGCGTCGTCATCCGTTCACCGGGACCTGGCGTGGATGTTTCAATAACACCCTCCACAGCCCTAAATAGAATGTTCGATAAGTATCTACTGTCAGAGTACAAATACTAGACGTATTCTGGGAAGCTTTCTCTGCCAACCACCACCAACTAACTAGCTACCACCACCACCGTGGAGCGAATACCTGCTTGGCATTTCACCTATGGCCGATGTCTGTGTATTTACTATCTAGGAAGGTGTTCGTTATACTATGTGTTATATTCCACACCACTGCCTAACGTAGTATAATTGCTATGTCTTTGAACTGTTCAATATATAAACTATCTTCCGAAAGTGCGTAACTTCAAGGTTGCAGTAACAATGTTACATCTAGCAA
Source organism: Lepetodrilus galriftensis (assembly GCA_032361785.1). Classification (NCBI taxonomy): domain Eukaryota; kingdom Metazoa; phylum Mollusca; class Gastropoda; order Lepetellida; family Lepetodrilidae; genus Lepetodrilus; species Lepetodrilus galriftensis. Next base: position 18,977 of record JAUTBZ010144450.1, read on the forward strand.
TGGTCTCAGTTATGGCTAAGATTAGAGTAGGTTACCTTTGGCTTAGAGTTATGCAGTTTCGTACAGGGAACACGGTGTGTCACCAAAGCAATTATTTGAACTAACGATGTCGTAACAATATTTTAACTCGCAGTCGTAGCGACAATGACGTTATGATAGTAGTAGGACGATATGTGTTTACGGTAATTTGGACATCTTCGCATCGTCTGTATTAGCACATTAGCTGAACAACTCTGAATAAATATGTGGTAGTATAGGTTAAACTAGGTTTTATTTAGTAACTAAATATTGATTACTGAGTCTAATTGAAACCCTATCTTTCCCGTGACAGACAATGTGTTCTTATCGTGCAGATCAAATAAACACATTAGACAGGTGACCAGTGAGGAGCAGCGACAACAGAACAAGACCTTGTCCTGATAATCAAGTGTAAGGACAAGGCCAGATCGGGTCTTGGGAAGCAGGACACAGGACAACGCCAGATCGGGTCTTGGGAAGCAGGACACAGGACAACGCCAGATCAGTGCTTGAGAAGCAGGACACAGGACAAGGCCAGATCTGGTCTTGAGAAGCAGGACAGAACAAGAGCGACAGGACATAGACCCACCCTCCCAAACCTTGACCTTGTCTCCAACGTGGCGTTATACTTGAAGTGCTTCATGTTCAGTCAGTGTAAGGAGGGTGTAAGGATAATCTTAATGTCCATGTTCACAAACGTTCAGTATTCCTATCTGCACTGAATATTAGAAAGACTTTCAAGTATATTTACTCTACGTTATCCGCATTAGACATTCGGAAATACTGTTCCTAGACTGTATCTATGAGAACACGACGATGTCCCACTGATATAGTTTCCAGCAGCCAGTGTAGCTGCCGTAGTAGAAGCAGTGTAAGGAGTTGCTGTAGCAGAAGCAGTGTAAGGAGTTGCTGTAGCAGAAGCAGTGTGGGGAGTTTCTGTAGTATGAGCAGTATATATCAGTGTACAGTCCTAGTCTATATATCTTTACTGATCTACAAACAATCGATTGGATCATGGCAGTACTCTTCAGGGTTGATACCTTAGATTTGAAAACCCAAGTCTGAGACACGAATTGCAGATCAGTCGATTTCACTAATAAGATTAGAGCGATTCCGTCAAGCCTGAGGCTGCAGGGAGCATGTGGAACTGCCTTTATAATCATAGGATCAATGGCGCTTCCTAAAGAGACATTAAATCCGAACGTCTCTCGGGTCAACTTCTCCGTCTGCTCAAACCTCCAAACTGTTCAACCCCATCCCCCCGGTCCTATCACAGGGTTGCCCGAGTTGAGGGGCGCTCGTTTACAATATTTCACTCGTCGTTTCCTTATCCTCTACTAGCCTCATTTCAGAAATCGCCTATGGTGCGCTTCCGGTTAAACGACCAATTAGCTGTTCGGCTGCTGTATGTGGCAAACTGGTCATATAGTCGGGATGTATAACATGAAACTTTTACTATAGAAGTTTCCGGGTATGGGGAAATTAACGACCCCTGCATTATACGAATCAATATGACTCGACGTTGAAGACTGTCCTTTGTTAGATATTCTCAGGAATATTTTCTACGAAACAATATTGAATTTTCTTTCGTCCATCTTTATGGTAATGTTCTGTTATCGTCTTATTGAAAATATTTAGTTGTTATTGATCTGGGTAGAAACTTGGTTGACATAGGCACTACCTGCTTGACTACATACGACAAGTCTCCAGTCTAACCAAGACCGTGGCAGGACTGCATAAGAATTTCTGAAGTGTTTCTAATATGGCAAAAATAAAACGAGTTTGTATTGAAACCACCTGCATACTGTCTGTGCTGGTGCATGCGTATTTAGTATACGTTCTTCAAGTCGGCGGTCATATGGTGATGCAATTGTAATAAAGTTAGAAGCAATACTTTAGAACCGCCCATGTGGTAATACAATATGATATGAACTTGTCTTTATGGAACCAATTAGGTGTGTGTGTGTGTGTGTGTGTGTGTGTGTGTGTGTGTGTGTGTGTGTGTGTGTCTGTGTGTTTGTATATATGCGTGTGTGTATGTATGTCTATGTGCGTGTGTGTATGTATGTCTATATGTGTGTGCGAGTGTCGTTCCCTGTATGTTTGAGTGTGTGCGTGTGTGTATGTGTCTATCTGTGTATATGTGTATGCGTGTGTCATTCCGGATATATATATATATATATATATATATATATATATATATATATATTTGTGTGTGTGTGTGTGTGTGTGTGTATGTGTATGTGTGTGTACGTGTGTGTTTATGCCTGTTGTTGTTTTTCCCATTAATAAGACTGTTCAGTTCTACAGAACACTTCATCCTATCACTGCTAGAAAGATTGTTGCTGTCTACAGACACCTACATTTAACGTAACACACCGCCACCGGCGTTATAGAGAGCAGTCTTCAGTTCTACATTAGACTCATTATCGCATTGCATGCATGTACTTCAGACATCGTGCTTCTGAACACGCCCGGACGCACCGCATATCTGCTGTGTTAAAGCGAATAACTAAATATCTATCAGACGGGGACAAGACTAGTAATAGACGTTCTGCTTCGTCGTGGTCTCGTTGTCATGTCTGACTGCACAGTCTGGTAACACTTGCAATTTAAGATAACAATTCGCCATGTACACCAGCACTAGCTGATAATTGCCAGAATCATGCCTATATCCCCTAGACATCTTGCTCGCACGAGTTCGTGTGTTTTCTGTCAGTTCAGACCGGTCTTAAACATGCCCTAAACGCCGCTATAAAGAATTCATTTCCCAATTCTCAGTGCGGTGTTCTCCGCCAGGAGGTGCTCCGCGAACACGTGGTAGTTTTACGTTAGACTGTCTTCAACATTATCTCATCAGTATTTCCGATTTCGCTACTTGCTTAAAAGCCTCAAAATTACTCAAAAAGCTATGTCCTAATACGAAAACCCTTGTAATCTGCCGGTGTGTTTGTAAAAACTCGCACACGATTCGGGAGATTAGTTCAGCTAAATACCGAAGTGAGCTTGACGTTAATTTGTGGCAATGCTTCTCGGATGCTCGTGCTGATGCTAAGATTTGAGAAAGCTTCAAAAATCGCTAGAAGCAAGTCTGTCAGTGCTCGCGTTACGGAAACTCTGCGTTGGACGCAATCGACCTGTCGACAACGGCGATATTCAAATAAACCATCACGTCTGCTTCTCACAACCCTTCCACGCCTTCAAGTGGAGGTTTATCAACATCTTAAACCAATTTCAGCTTGTTCTTGTGCTTTTTGCATCTGTGTTAGCCGACAGTGAGTGAGACAGACTTGTCAGTCCAGACGCACGACGTTCTCGTGGCCGTGGCATTGGCTGTGGACACGGAGGCAACTATGTGGATAGTTCACGCTGAGCGGGGATCAATTATTCATAAACTAACTCCTTATGTGTTTAAGCACGAGTAAACATCCTTATTCAATATTACAACTACTACCTGCCAATAGATATGAAGATGGGCCAAAGCAACGCGGCTTGGTAATAACAACGCTAGCAGACTGGCAGAATGTATTAGCGCAATTATCTCGTAATGCAGGAATGCTGATGCTCAAGATTCAATTAATTTCTTGCGTGGCGTTTCCTGTGAATATCGAACCAACTGAAGGCGCGCCATGCTATTGAATGCTGAAAAATCAACGCTTTTTGCAATAAATTCTGACGGTATGGTTTGGCTGCGGTTTTCGGGAACTATGAAATATCACATGTGGTTCTGCTGATGGAGTTTTCCTTATGGTTCCAGTCGCTGATCTGTCTAAGGTAGTTAAAGGTAGTTAGAAGCCAAATGAATCATATGGATTCACTAAATGCCGTGTAATCATAGACGTATTTTATTCTTAACGACTTAAACCGAGTCAACTCTCGGTCTGTCTCGACAGAATCATTGTAGGTCTTATAGGTATTATATAAACCAATCAATTTTGTGTCACGTGGTGTATCACGTGGACAGTTAGGTCAGGAGATTTGACCCGTTCGCACCTTTATTAGGGCATAATTACGCGCATTTCGCTTAATATCCATAATTGCGATATTTATATGTATTTCTGCTCATTTCCAGAAATTCGTGAAAAGCGACGATATCGACATTCCACTAATGATCTTCCGATCTTTCAGAGAGTATCTGCCAATACAAAGGCTGTTTACAGATCGTTCTTCTAGACAACTCATAAACAATGCCCTAATGAGGAAACCGATCACGTGATCAGTAATAGTCCCTCTAATTGGCTAGTATATCCATACAGTGAGGTACATTCATCAAATCATTGCGGAATAATTGGCTAAAATATCACGTTCCAAAGCAACTTATTGATAATTGATGGTAATACTGTCTTTAATTGAACGTCATCAGGACAGAGTATTAGAAAGATATATAAATTAAAGGCCCTCTACTCTTCGATCTGGTCGTAAAACTGGTGCAGGACACTATTACCGATCATTTGATGCTGTAGTCCATGTTAGTTATAGTCGTCCTATACATGTATGTATGATAATGGCCTATCTGTATATATGTTAGACCAGCTGTGTAATCAATTAACATATAAACTGCTAAAAGAGATATTTAATTTATTTATATTTTACTATAATTATTATTTTGTATTTGCATTACCGTATGGACTATGGATGTGTGTGGACTAACAGTCTCGGACTTCACTGTAAGCCTGCTATAACTATCTTAACTATGAGACTTTCCGACACGGTTCTAGAATCAGAAACCGCTTAAGTAGGTAATTTTAGGACTTGACAAGTCGTTATTACAGGAATCGTATGAGGTTTTCTCGTCTGACTTCAAAGCCACAAATCAACACGTCAACTTGCTTTCAGAAGCATTTAGTGGGCATTACGATTCTCCATTTATTCGCACGTCTCTATTATGCTGCCAATGCTTTGTAATAGTAACCTAGAGTCGTTCATATAAGGTAATTATTACTTCCTTGTATGCAAGTAACGGAAAAGCTTAATAATAACGCGTATTGTTCTTATATAGCGTGCTTGGAATAGCGTGTACATCACGTGTATCGTAGGATTCAATCAAATACTGAAGAAACTGTTACAACCTCAAACGTCCTGAATTCATACCACCAGGAGTCGTGATGTATTGCCTGCTAACTGTGGACCGTTACCTCTGCTAACTGTGGACCGTTACCTCTGCTAACTGTGGTCCGTTACCTCAGGGATGAATGTTACATTCAAGTGGCAAACGAAACACGGCTATTTTACCGCCTCAAACTTGTTCCTGAATCTCCAGTAGACGGAGGTCATCGTTACTGATCAACTTGTAGATGTATTTCCCCAAAAACTGATCCCGATAGTTTTAGTATAATGGCAGTGATTGTTAATGCCCGTCACGTGATGTAACTGAGAGCACAACACGTCATATACTTCTGCGATATGTGACTTACCATTTTCAACTGGTTCATAAAACATATGTGTGTTTCAACAATGAAAATGCACATACTACGTCATGTATGTTTTGACTAATTAATACGTTAATTAACTGTCTGCCTAAAGAAATAAAATTATGGTTTATTGTTTTATTTGTTTGCAGAAAACTGTTTAGTATTGTTTATATTATCTTAGTCAACTTTATCGACACATTGCCATCCTCTAAAACGCATGACCAATATCCGTCAAGGCCCTTGGTACTACGACTAAAACATGTACAGGCACCTAGCCAATATAGAGAGCTCGTCTTGGGTTGAAATACTTGGCTATTTTGTTGAAATGTCGACGAAAATGAGAATTCCCATCCACAGTAGCATAGGCTTAAATAACATGGGCTTGGATTTGTTTGTATGATTACCGTTGATTAGTACCACGCAGCATAGATCTCGCTGTATGTCATTGATGAAGTAGACACCTCCAATGTGTTTCAGGGAGTGGCACATTTCTTTGCAGCAAATGCTTGATTTGTTATCCTTCGTAAACTATTCGTAGACATTAAGTTTCACCCTGAATGGAAAATCTTCTTTATGGTACCAATTCTTAAGAAGTACCCGTGCAATGTTTTCGGATTAAAGAAAGCTCGTGGAAGTATTAAGTGCTATGTCCGGTGTCCGGTGTCCGGTGTCCCGTATTGACGTCCTTATTGAAAGCCATACCATTGTGAAAGCTGGTACATCATCGGCTTACTATCAGTGGTTGTCCTCGTCGTGCAACTTCGTGCATTACAAGCCAGCGGAAGTTTAGAATTAGCCACATCATGTTAACTAATGCTTATTACTTGGGTAACTGTACTGATGATATCATATGATGGATATGGATCACACTTACAGAATACACTTTGACTACCGTGGTGGTAGAAATAACTAGCAAAGTTAGGGGGAAATTAATTTAAAATGGAAAAATAGAATTGGAACTACAGACATTAACAGTTTCGGTATTGAAGCGTAAATATCATGTAAAATCTCTCAATAATGGACAACTTGCTAATACTGCCATATAGTAATTGGGATAAATTTCAATAATGTTCTAAAAAAGAAATCCAAAAACCTAACCAATATTCTTGAGGACAATTGCTTATTTATTTAAACATATTTTATTGAAGATCAGCGGGATTTGCCACAAGTATTACAATGTAAATAACAAGCGTTCCAAGATGAAGAAAGAACGAGGGGAGAATTTAGAGAAATAAGAAATACTGTTAATTCGTTTTATTTGTTTTATATACAAATGTACCAACTCCAATATTGTTCTATTTTCAATTAAGGAATGACGTCAGAAGCGACTTGCTTTACGGCCTCGTGAAGGCAAATGAGTTCAAGTGAGCAATGTGGCCCCCAACGGAACTAACTAACATTACATCAATCCAGGGGATGCGAATCCTTTTTACATAGTCGGTTCGATTTATTTAGAATGCAATTGTTTTACTTACGGGTAAGAATGCCTTTTACATTAATTTTACTGCTATTTTTTTATGGGTAAGCAATATTTTACACTTAGGGATGACTTTATTTCATTTACGGATAGTTTTACACTTACTGGTGATTTTACACAAATAATTACACAAGTTTTTTTTATACCTGAATGTATACGTTATTTTAATTTTATTAGCAATTATTACTTCTACCGGTATATTTTATATTTTAGTCCCTGCATACAGTATGCATTGTGATGTAATGAAAATAGGTTGATCTGTTGTTATAAAACATGTATTGTATTGTATGTGTGATGTATTATTTACATTAACCACAATCTTACATAATTTACATCTTGCATTCACATGCCTGGGACAATTAGTATTTAATTTTCTGAGAACATTACAATGTAAAACAAATTTCTTTATTATTAATTTATATATTTGTGTCTACTATAGGCCTATATGTGCCTGCTCTTCGTGACATTTTGGTGAGTAAACAACAAAAGAACTCGTAGAATGTCTCACTACAAGAACGGAAAGGTTTGATTTTCTTGTTTAACAATATATAATACCATGTCATGTTTAACCATGCGCCTATGTCATGTTTTACACTGCATGGTTTGGAGTATTCTCACACGTTATTTGCCATGATGTATTTCTGTAGCAGGTCTTCCTGTATCAGACTATCAGTAAAATAAACGCAAAATTGATATGAATAACACACGTTACAGCCGAAGTAAAATCGGGAATATCGGCTCGGAATCCGCACGTATCGGTTTAAAAAACAAAGAGTATCGGATGCCCGAGACCGCAGCTAGTGATGCCGTAGTGAATTGTTATGTATGTTATACATGATTGGATAATTTCAAAATTAATGTTAATTGTCTTGTATTATATTAAACAGCGAAAGTGTGTAAAGCTGCAAGCACTTTGAGAGTAAATACCTCAAACGAAATCTTCTGTAGGACGTCACAGACATATTGTGAAGCAGTCCTACCACTGGAGGCGGTTGTCAATGCTGTTCTATTTTTTTCATTCTGTCTTAGAAACTTTGATCACCCAAGCATCAAATCCATTTTGCTTTGAAGGTGATCCTTATGTCATGTTGCCATGGTATAGCTAATGCCACAGAACATCGCTTTCTTTCTAGGACATCTCACGCTGACAGATTTAAGGCAAAGTTTTCGTTTAGGTTAAATGAACACCATATATCATATGATGTGGTACTATTTATTATAGATCACAGTACTGTATCATATGTATAATACGAGGCTGTACTATTTATTATAAATTACAACGCGGACCGAGTGTAAATGCTGGAAGAATAGTGCATCTAGACGCACATGTATTAACTAGGTTTGTTTGATTTTAATGACACTACATTGAAAACGATATAATAGCAAAGAGGACAGCCAAGATAGATTACTGCAAGATGGATTACTGCAAGGGCAATGCCGGATAACGAAGGTTCCTGGGCGGGGGTTATCAGAAGGAGCGGCGATGATGACAGTGAAGAATGCAGCGAGGCGGATAACGTATGGGTGGCGAACAAGATCACGAACAGAGTAGCAAGGGCACAAGCGATTACGATCATAGAGGTGCAGCGAGGTAGAGAGGTGCAGCGAGGTAGATTACGGAGGTGCAGCGAGGTAGATTACAGAGGTGCGGCG
>JAUTBZ010144451.1:0-12415 GCA_032361785.1 Lepetodrilus galriftensis
TCCCACCCACATTTCCACCCACCCCACCACTTTCTTATTGCCACCAATATATCAACATCCAATCTTAATAGTGGTGCACGCACCATTGCAGGCGTGCAACAACCACAACTGTATTAAATGTCTACCTTCACTGCTGTATACCCGATCCTAAATAACTACCAGTACACCCAACCGACTCCAAATCATCACCAATACACCCAACAAACTCCAAATAACCACCAGTATGCCCAACAGACTTCAGATAGCAACTAGTACACCCAACTGACTCCAAATCCCCAATAGTACACCAAGTGACACCAAATAACCACCAGAATACCCACCTTGCTGACTCTAAATAAATACCCTTGTTCTGATGCAATACACCCACTAAAACCTTGAATAACCAATAACACTTTGAATAACCACTAACACCTTGAATAACCATCACCAGAACATACCAAACCCAACAATTACCACTAAGACACAGAATATAATTGTTCATCCGTTGGTACATCAACTGTTCATCAGATGCAACATTCATCCTTTATCTTTGGTACTAAAAGTTCATCCTTTATATTGCGTACAACCATTTTCCTTCTATATGCATTGGGGAAAAAAATCATTCATTTTATACGGTAGGTACAGAAACATTGCTTGTATTTCTGTCTGAGGCACAACAATGTTCACCCTCTAGCTGCTGTATCACTTGATCCATTATGCTCATACATTGTATTGTGATCATCACTCACAATTGACAAACGATTCTTTGTAACTTGGGGAAGACTGCCAGTAATACCAATGCCAGATAGACCAGTGACATCCACTGCACAACGCATGTTGGCTAAAATTCTCTTACCTACAAATCAGACTTCTTACAGTACGAGTTCAAATACATTGTTTCGTACAACTGCACCACATTGGCTAAAATTCTCTTACCTACAAATCAGACTTCTTACAATACGAGTTCAAATACATTGTTTCGTACAACTGCGTCTATTGTTCATCTGACAAATTGGCTTGGGCCTGGCACCTGATGTTTGAACACACAATTAAAAGAAGAGTTGAACAAGATTGAATTAAAGTACATCACAGAGATAAGAGATCATGATTTCGGATGGCAAAGACAAAACAAACCAGACCTTAATCCTCCCCCTTGCCCAGACACTGGTTAATTCATGGTATGCCATTACAATCAAACAAAGACCAATTGGAGTGAGGTTTGATCTCTTTGAGTGCGAAATATTTGAACAAAGCCATTTCCAGATGACTTTTACTAAATTTGGCCACAACCACTGTTAGACACATTCCAATTTCAACTCAAATCGTTTCAAGCGAATAATTCTGTTTAAACAGAATTTCCCGACAACTTTGCATGTGTTTAAGCCATAAATAGGGAAATTATAATGCCGTTCATTTTGTTGATATGACGCTGGTGAGGTAATGTGTTAAGTTTACTCAGTTATTGTTGTGTATTTGGCTGCGAAGTGTCGCCATGTCAGGCCTGCCAGACCGGGATTATTAACGCTTTATAATCTCTCTGTAAGCGCGACTGGACAGACCGTTTCACTCCTGTGTGGGGAATTTCACATTAAGGTTTGTTTTCACTCCGAGAGGATCATTTTCACCTCATGCAAGTTGAACACGCTATAGGTGGATGACTATGAAAAGCCAAATTTCCTAATCATCGATTGTTTTGTCTTTCCATTTTAAAGAAACACTACTAGGAACAGATTCAAATTTCAAATAATTGAAGACAATTTGAATGTTTCATCTTTGAGGGAAATTTATACATCAAGAGTGTTAGACATTTTCAACTGATTACGGGACAAATTCAGGTGTCAGATTTTAAAATCATGCGCTTGGGCTAGTGTGGAAATAACCATTCATGATAGAGTTGAGGAATCTCTTTACAATAAAGAAAAGTCGTAAAACATTTCATTTGGTTTCTTTGTGCAATGTCATTCATTTATCAAACACAGCACCTGACTGGCCGGTTGGAAAATCCTAAAACAAGATGTTAATCACATTTTGTCACAACATGTTTAAATTACTGTAGATATGGCACACTTCATATAGGAACCTGAACAATAGATTTCAGAATTATAACCATATCAAAGGATATATGTTTTTAAGACATGCAAATCACAGCTTGCAATGGATATATTTGGGTTTTGCTGATAGCAAATGGTTACTTACGTGTAGAAATACGATAACATCAGTCATATTTATTGTAATGTACCCTTAACTGTTACTATTTTGAACAATAGAAATATCTCTTTATGAGGCAAGCAGCAGAACATATTGTTCACAACAATGTGACTTATTGTGATCCTAAGTTAGATATTCTGAGAACAGTAATACAGAACATTACTATCCAGCATTGAGCATTATTAAGGCCACGCCCATATTTATGTCCATTAATGTACGAGTAAATCCAGATCTAATGTATTCAGTGTCCAATTAGTTGAGTAAATATCGCAATAATTACATTCCAAAGGCAATATTCAGTGAGATAGATCTATTTATTTGTACTTGAAATGTAACCAATCTTTAAATGACAAATGTCAGCTGATCGAGAGCATGTCAATTGTAATGTTAAATCAGGATAGTGATTATCCTACACGTCGATGTGAACTCGGCTGATGCAGATATATCTTACCAAATGTATTTGTGTCAACTTACAACTTCACATCATGCCCTGATAATGATGTTTTACTGTCTGTCAGCACACACCTAAACTAACAGAGACGTGCGTACATGTACATGCTTGAAAATAGTTCCTTGTTTTATATCAATATAGTATGTGTTGTTTATTCTTCACTCTTTTGATTTCTAAGAAAATAGTTGTCCTGTCTATGTGACCAGTTTATAGACATACTACAAGTGTCTAATATGAAGAGGGTACTACACAAGTACCTGCTAATGGATATTAAACAAGTATCTGCTATTTAGAGCATACTATACAAGTGTCTGTTACATAGAAGATACTACACAAGTATATGTTATGTAAAGGATAGCACACAATGATATGTAGAGGACACTACAGTTTGTATACTACAATTTTTTTTCTCTCCATATATTTAGTGAGTAAAAGCAAGCTGAATACATTTCAAAACAAGAAAAAACAACAAAAAAATACAACAACGGGCGGAAAGTCAGCGAAGAACACACGAAGATCATTCTGCCACATCAGCTGAATGGCTTGACAGATAGTCCTGAATTGTCTGCATTCGCTGCTAACTCACTTGATATTTGCTTTGATTGAAATACGCGTTACAGCTAACTGATAGACGACATCTTCAAGGCAGCCACGGATCAGGAGGTATTGGCTGGACTGTGCCATGTTTGTAGAAGTCACACAGCTCAGGATGTTCAGTATAGAGACAACCAGACACAGATACACCAGCAACCACAAGAAGAAAAAAAAATTCTAGAACATTCAATATCAAAATTTCTAACCAGATTCTGCTCAAACATAAAAATACCTATTCAAATCCTAAGTTAATAATAAAATGCTATTTGTCACCTTAAACTTTCTGAACGATGTTGTTAATAATTAATTATTTTAATATCACAAATATATTACAAGAATTATTTTCTGGACAGTTGATGCTGTTGTGACAATAAGCATACGATGATAAGCTCACTATATTGATTAGTAATGATAAGCATGATGATGAGCACACTAAATGTAAGCACACTAAATGTAAGAACAATAAAGGTATGTTCAGTAAAAGGTAAGCACACTAATGGTAAGGACACTAAATGTAACCACAATAATGGTAAGTCTATTAACAGTAAGCCTTATTAGGTATGGGTGTACACTACATGTAGATACACAGTAAAGACATCATAGGTGATCCCACTAAATGTAAAACTACCATATCAAAGGTGGGCTTATTAAGGTATGCATGCACACTACAGATAAGGACACTTTTACAGGGAGGCTTATTAAGGTATGCATGCACACTACAGATAAGAACACTACTGATAATCCCACTAAATGTAAAACTACCATATTAAAGGTAAGGTTATTACACTGCAGATAAGGACACTACAGGACACTACAGGTAAGCCTGTTGAATGTAAGCACATTGCAGTAAGCCCACACTATATCAGACATGCATCAGTGTAAGAAGTAGCAAGTACCCAGCCCTATCCTGGCCAGTACTGTAATGAATACAGATAGATCCCATGTTGAAGCCTGACTATGATCAACAGTGAATCTGTAACGTGGTAACACAACACTGTTTTTACAGGGTAATAGCACACAGACAGCCATCAGTTGTAAAAGAAGGAAGCTCATCACTTCAAACAAACCAACTACCTTGTGACTATATAGATTCTCTTATCCAGAGTGGCACATAATCTCATTCACTGATAAACCCCTCTGACCTGCCGATGATTGACAACTTACGACAGAAGACCATACATTCAAATTAACCTTTCACGATTCCATAAAGTTAACTAAGATTTATGGTTAGGAATTTTCCAGTTTGAAAATTATGAGAGAGTTGAAGAGTTAGGATCAGTAGAGAGAGGTTTGAAATAATTATGAACAGAACTTAGAGGGTGAACAAGAATCATATATAATATAGGTTAACATGTTAAAATCCTTACAAAATGAGAAAACCTAAAAAAAATCTAAAGTCTACATGATATCTAAAGCAAATAAATTTAGACAATGTAAATTATATTCAGAATCGTTGTTGGATTATTTCATATTGTACCACAAATACCTATGATACACGTTATTTAAAATATATAGTAGTGCTGACTTAAAGCTTACATACTTGTCTTACCAATTCATTCCCTTATATTAGCTCAGAGGCTGTGCTTCATCTTGGTTAAAAGTACATACTAATAAGAAAGAATTCTTCAAGATTGTACATATTTTTTTCCTTATGAAGGATGTACATTCTAAGAAGCATCACAGCTATTTCAGTTGCACTTTGAGCGATTCCTGACATATGTCAGGAATCCTGACATATATGTCAAGAGCAAACTGATCAAAATGAGAACCTGGTGTGGATAAACTCATTTCACTGAAGCAAATATTGCAAACAAAACAAAACCCTGCTGCTGTTTAATATATTGCTTTCTTTTTAATTCCGGAGCGAGGCACATCTGAGAAGGCAGATTGAGTCATCACATTACTAGATACATAACTTCATTAAGATAATGAAAACATAAATTAAAGCCATAGTTGAATGACTCGCTTTTAATAATTCAGTAGGAGGAATACAATTACTGTTTGGTGCACATAGACAGTCGGCCCGGACTCCATGTTGATACATACATGTATATCAAGGGCAGATAACTGAGAAGTATGCTCAAGAATGCAGGACAATAAACTGCCATGAATGTGATATCACAGCGCCTCCCTTTCTCATCCAATCAACATGCGATATTTATCTTAATAAGCAACAAGGTGAGGATTGGCTGAATGACGGATCACCCCATGTTGTACGATTTCGTGTTCGTCAGGATATAAGGGGCAATGATCGTTCCCGCGATCTCGAGGAGCTACAAGCCCATTTTCTCCAAGTGGTTTAAATTTACTTTTCTAATGAAATTACTTTATGCGTGGCCCAGATGTTAAGCTTACATCAAGTTTTGACAAGTCGGTATGTAATAATAAGTACAAACACTATTGGCATTCACGGAGAGATTCTAAACCCATCATCGGAGGGAGCAAGCAACATTTGGCTCTGATTTGATTACAGCCACATCCTGTCAGTATTCTCCATTATCAAGTCGCCGAAATGGAAAATACTTGTTAATAACCACGAAATACTTGGTTACGTCCCCCACTATAGCCATGGATGTCCATCAGAGGCGGTGGAGTAACCACGTGGTTCCTGGTTTATATAGCGGAGTTAATTCGCCGAAATGCTTTATAACAGATTCTATGCGAATAGGAGACAAGATTTACATTACATTTAGATATATGTATAGACATATATTCCGCTGGAATCATCAATTCAACATCTGGAGTGCATAACAGTTTTATGGAACGCATTTTATTGCTCCCTGGATTTAAGACTAGAATTTGTTTTACAGTCAAACATACAAGAACATTCTTTTACTCTGTTTATATCACAGATGAAGAGTTATCACCAATATATATTCTCAAACTTAAACTGTACATGATGTCCTTTGGCATTTACACAACCAAATGCAATTACATGAATTTACTAATGTACAATAAATATTCTTAAACAATTCAACATTAGCATTAAATGTAAATACCTAATGGGCAAAGAATATATAAATGATATGAATGTATAGGAATAGAAACATGGTAATCAGGAACATAGTCATAGAATCAGAGGACATTCTTTGAACACTAACTTAAATACTACCAAAGATATGGTGCCATATCCTAGCAACCTCTGGTATTACAGCATTCATCATGGAGACAATTACTTGGGGACTTCCCTAAAGTCAGCACAAGCTCAGCCTTCCTAACTACTGGGAAAGTGTTGAGCCTCCTTTCTATTCAGATATTAAGATATTATTCTAAATCCATGAATAGAGAATTAAGTCTTTTATCATTACAATCACCCAACAAACAGCAAAATTGATGATCACAAATCCGTCGCTTCATCTAATTCTCCAGCAGAAGCCAGGTCCCAGTCTTCATTACCCATGCATTAGTTGCGATGCCGTATATTACACAATTATTAATACGGGAGTTACATGCCCTTGGGGAGGAAACGAGATGGCCACAAAAGCCAATGGCATCTCTCAGCTGAATCGCACGGCCCTGACAGCTATAAAAAGGGCAATTGTTTTGATGCGATTATTGACAAGATGATGTCGCAGTAATTCAATAACTGCGGCCTCAGTGACAATCACGATAAATGTTATGGCATGAAGGCAGGCAATCGGTAGGATTGGCATCAATAATGCAGCCAATGGAACAGGAGCTCTTATTGGGCGGGTTTTATTACGTGTAGGTATCAGAAGCTCATAAGCATATATCGCTACATAATAGCCCCATAGCGAAGCCTAATGTCAATTCCATTGGTCCTGTATAAACATAGTTTTAGATGATAACTAGCTGATCTGTCCTTGAGGAATTGAGTAGCAATGATTTATCCTCCGTTTTATCCCAGATTAAATGGATTGATTCAGATGCTGTCCATTTCACTTGGCTAATGTGATGATGTTCTTGATAATGAATTACAAATTACTCGCTGAATAAATGAATAAATGATGGATGTAAGGGACGCATGGCTCTGGAAATGTGAAATTAGCCCTATCAGGTTCACGAAATACAAACCAAGAGTATAAGAAAATGGAAAAGAGGTTTTATCTTGATCCATCAGTTTTAACAGGATGTTGGCAGACAAAGGAAAACGCTGAATATAAGATGGATCCGTATATACATACACCACTTCACCATTATTCAGCTTCTTCTAAACGAGATCACTTATTATATTATTTATGCACAGGTTTGAATTGATATACAAAAGTTTTCTTTAAATCGTGATGATTTCTACTGTCTAATCCAACATCCCAATAGACTAGTGTCCGTTACTTATTCTGTTCCCATAGGAAGAAGCCCTTGTACAAGGGGAGGGGGCATTTCCAAGACATCCCATATGTTAGCCATAGACTATACCAGTGTAACAAATCTCTACAGCAATAACGATTACCAGTAGAGAGACGATTACTTGCTTCAGTGCTTTGGTGGACAATAAAGCCCTCCAGTAGCACAATGGAGCCTGGAAGACTGACCACAGTGCCCCCTACTGGGCAATTTGTAGCAAGACATGGGTCAAGAGTAATGTTCTCCTGGGGATGCTATCTTCAACTCCATGGGGTTCAATGTAAGACTTGCAACCCTTTATTTATGGAGTCTGATAATTCCAGTTCGAGTTTCAAGATGGTGGTGACATATGAAGGCTTGTATGTTTATGTGTTTATGCTTGCACTGGCTAATGGTCACTCAGGCCAGGGTTAGGTAACTCTCACTGCTTGTCATCAACATTTCAAAGCAACTGGTGTGGTAAATCAAATTAATGACAGAGAAACTGATAGAACTGCAATGGAAGTAATTGTAATACCGATCTCAGCATCTGTCACACATTCCATGTTACTGTTATTATAGCCAATCTTCCTTCACACTTTCTCTTAATGGCAGAATTAATCAAATGGCATGAAATTAACTAGTGTAGCTGAGAAGAAATATCTTTGAATAAGATAAATGCAATATTTTATTATTGTTCATAAATATTGTATTAAAATTAATTTTATATATTATATAAATTCCATTAAAAAGAAAAATCAAAAATGAATTCTGATTTTATATTGCTTTGAAACTTGGCCCTGAGATAACAAAACTTTTCTGAGCACAATTTCATGCTCAACTCAATGTTTTGTTCATAAATTCCCATATAAAAAAAATGACCTTGAGTATGGAATAGTACTCAGAAAGTTTCCTAATCTTGGGACCTGATCTCAATTGATCTATATTTATCATCTTTATTCTTGCATTTTGCGATGTCATATCGGAACTTTTTCTTCCCTGAATTGTCTGTACCTAGTAGACATTCAGGGAGAACACCAACTACTTATCTATCACAGAGGAATCCCATGTCTCCACCATTGCGCCATTACATCACAAAGCTGTGACTACATTCATCGCAAAATGTTCCATTACCCACATGATTGTTTTTCCAAACAGATGGTTTTCACGGAACAACCAAACATCCAAGCAATCGTATTTTTAGACCTGAGATACCTTATTTTTTCATCTGTGGCGTTGCATGTATTGGAAACTGTCAAAACACCGAAGGATTCCTCTGGCAATAAACAGCTCTGATTAAGGATATGTGTGTGATTAGTTTATGGCGGAGACTGACTTATTGGATAACTTACAAGTATTTTTCCTGTCTTCTTTCTTTATAGTACCATAGTCGTATCATTAAATTACTGGTATATTTCCTGGTTGTTGTTTTTTTAGTACCACAGTCATATTATTAAATTACTGGTATATTTCCTTTCATGTTTCTTTATAGTACAATAGTCATATCATTATATTACTGGTATATTTCCTGGTTGTTGTTTTTTTAGTACCACATTCATATTATTAAATTACTGGTATATTTCCTTTCATGTTTCGTTATAGTACAATAGTCATATCATTATATTACTGGTATATTTCCTGTCTTGTTTTTATTTTAGTACTACAGTCATATTATTAAATTACTGGTATATTTCCTTTCATATTTCTTTATAGTACAATAGTCATATCATTATATTACTGGTATATTTCCTGTCTTGGTTTTTTTCCAGTACCGTAACCATAGACATGATATTAAATTTGACAATTGGAACATATTGAATCTTTTTATGTGTTTGGGACAAATCAAATACACTATAGTTTATTACTAACCAATTTTCATGGAACATTTTTGTAATTAATTGAATAAATACATTCATTTTTGTTCACAGAATGTTATCACTTAATCAAATTATGAAAACTTTAGAAATTTAGATTGCACAAAGTGTTATCTTTCTTTTGATTCTTTCCTCGTACCAGTATAAATATTCAAAATGGTGGCTACTGTCTGGAGTACCATCCATTCCATTATTAGACCTCATTGATAATCTGTTCTTCGCCAGTACCAGCAGAGTCCTGAATCATTCCGTTCCTTCCGTTCCACCACGAATAGTTCAAATCAGCCAGATAAGAAAGTCAGACATACAGTTAGATCCACCTAATTAACCTGCAACACAAGTCCCTGTTATGCGGTATTGACGAGCACCCGCCATCATCAATTCTACCTGGGACAGGTGCCCCCACCACTTCACCCCCCCCCCCACCACCACCACCACCACCACTCCCCACCACCCACAACACAAGTGTCTGTTCACATCACTGATACCTAGCCCATACCTAAACCCATACCTGGCTATCTCACCTACATCTTCATGTCTACTGTAGTACACCATTTAACCCCTACTGGACCATCACTGAATAATATTAACCCATTCAATGTCACCCTGTAAGTCACACACATCATAATCTACAAAATCATTTGAAATCACAATAACTGGAAATAAAATAAAATTATGATTTTTTTTTTAAATCAGGAAAAAAAACCGGACACACGGCAATGGTACCATATTCAACATGTTTGGGAATAATAGTAATTCCTGTTAATGCAACAGAGAAGAAAAGTGATGTACAAAACATATTCAAGGGGAGTGCGTACAAGTCTATAAGTATTAATATAAACATGTTGAGTTTTGGTTCAGCTGATATTGCAACTGACAGATATATAATGGAGTCGAATAGTCAAATAGGTCATGTCTACAGTAATAAATAAATATTATGTTTATGTATTTGGATATTGCTACAGCAGACAAGAAATATTTGATCTAATATGCATACACTCCTCAACATGGTGATCTTATTATGAGAAGTTAGAATTATATTATTACACATGAAAAAATCATTAATAGTTAGAAATCGTATTAAAGTAAATAGTAAAAACTCAGTCCTCTATTAATCATACCACTTAAAATGAAGGCTTATTCTAAAATAAATGTTATATTTATGTTTATGTTGAATTTGCTAGGGTTTGTTGATTATCTCCAGTACTGAATTATCTATTCCAGGCTAGAGCTGTGTAGTGCTATGTTAATGACCATCAATAAACTGGAAGACATCACGAAAGGCAACTTGTAAATAGCTGACGTGTAGTCCGAGTGTGTAAATCAAGGGAAGTTTAATTATTTTCCATGTCATTCTAAGGCCAGCCAAGAAGCTGCTGGAGAATTTCTCACACTATCCTGTGCAATTCCACAAACACTTCTCTATGGGGGATTTTTTCTCTACTATCTAATTTTGTCTTTTTCCTAAGTCATCTGACTCGAACAATGTCACACTGCTTCCTCCACTGGAGCGACATCTGATATCGATGTCCATTTTTGTTTTTAAAATTTAAACTTTTATACATTTAACTAATGAAAAGGTTAATCGTTAGAGTCATATTGTTGAAAAAAATGTCAATTTACGATGTTAATTTTATTTTAAAAAATTCTTATTGCTTAGTGATAGCCAGTCATCTACATGAAGTATTTTGTTTTAATTCAAGCATCATTTACACAGTTGTCAATGGAAGAAAATAATTGTTAAAATTAATATAAAATAGGTGCATCACAGATGACAATCAAGATAATATCTACCATCATTTAGCATATGATAAGATGAACTAAATTGTTAACAATACTTTGAATGAGGTTTCTCTATACAGTAATTTTAACATTTTATGGATAATTTATAGGATAATTTATTATACAATATTACATAACTAATCTATAACAAATAGATTGATTTAATATTTTAAAGATCTATGTTGCATCTATTTGTTTAACTCAAATTATCTATCATAACAAAAATGGCTAAAGACTGTAAAATCGATGTTTGTATTATAAAATCAAATTATGGTATTTATTGTAATAAAAATGGTTCCATTCATTAATAAACTAATATGCTGGCACCACTATTGATATACAATGTAAGTGTTCCTGTCTACTAGTATTTATGTCACTATCAGTGTTAACTTTATAACATATGATCAATATATGGCCTGAATATTCTCCCCAACTTAATATTTTTCATCTTTTTAGTCAATTATTAACACCTCTCTTTTATCAATTTGTCAAAAATATTATCATCTTACCTTCTCTCATGATCATATATTTCAAATGTTTCATACTTCTAAATACATCAGACGAGGAATAAATGTCACAAGATTTATTATTTATAACATATTTTCACATTCAAGTTTGTTTTCAAAGGAAAACATTCCAATGAAAACTTCAATGCTGATTTGAGATCATTTCTGAGATAAAAAATTCAGTTGATGAGAGTTGAACAATGATCAGCAGAACAGAACACTGAATTCCTTGCCGATCCTATCTGGGGAAATCACGCACTGGGATAGTTTATATAGCCAGGAACTAATTGATAATTCATTGACACATTGCAAGTATGTCACAGTGAAAGTCTTGTATATTGATATATCGACAAGTCTCATTTCAGATTCCTGTAGAATAATTATGTAGATATTACTCTATATTCCCAGAAGCAAACACATAGATTGTATATCTAACACTGTCAGTGACTTTACATGTAAATGAGTTCTAATATCAATATATCATAATGTTTCATAATGTATAAACAATATTATTCAAACATACTGTACAATTAAAGTCATGAATCTATAATGTTGAATTCATGTTTTAACAATGTATTGTGGCATGTATTTAGGTACATGTTACAGTTAATCTGTATAATCAGGTAATGTGTATAATACCTGATTCTTTCATTGAATTTGTGTTCACTAAGTCAATTTTTAATAAGCCTGAAATTACAAAATGATTCCCTTTAATTGCCAAATAGAATGGCATGAGT
>JAUTBZ010144462.1:0-12415 GCA_032361785.1 Lepetodrilus galriftensis
TTGATAAAGCGGAGTCGTACTTTTTCTCCCGGCCTAAATGCACCCATCCAACCTTGATTGGGTGTTTTACCATTGGCAAGAAAAGTGTATGTGTAACCCGTCACATCAGAAATATCACGATCACTCATGCGCATTTGATTCCACATCTCGCGATTTTGTTTTGCCTTTTTATAACCCATTTTTTTCACTTCTTTGGTGAAATCAAACAAGGTACGTTCGCGACGATTATAGTAATCACCCATCTTTTTTAATTTGGCATAAACCGTATGCGGGTCTTCATCTGTCCAATCTGACAGTAGCACCACATAATCACGATCAAATTGCACCACATCGGCATTGCGAGGCTCGATCACAATAGAGCCGTACATCCCCGTTTGCTCTTGATAACCTGAGTGGCTGTGATACCAAAATGTGCCATTTTGTACGGCTTTAAATTTATAAACGTAGGTTTCACCGGGCTTAATGCCTGCATAACTTAGGCCGGGAACACCGTCCATATTGCTAGGTAAAATCAAGCCATGCCAATGAATAGAGGATGTCACAGACATTTTATTGGTGACACGAATAGTAATATCATCGCCTTCACGCATTCTTAAAGTGGGTGCAGGAATAGAGCCATTAATGGCGGTTGCGACTTGTTTTTGTCCGGTAAAGTTAACGACTACTTCATCAATACTTAAGTCAAATATTGGGCCATCTAAAACACCAACTTCTTGCATCATCGGTGCGGCTAACAATACGCTTGGTGATAACATGCCAAGGCTCGCCAACATACCGCCTGTAGTTAAGCCCTGAACAAAACGACGGCGTCCTGTATTAATGTCATCTCCGTTATTCTGTAAGTGCTCATCTTGTAAGTGATTATTGATTGATTTCTTATACATTTTTAAAAACTCCTATTATTTATGTGCGAATTAATGTGCATGAGTCACGTTGTTATGTGTCTCATTATTCGATTTATTGGTTGATTTAATCTCTTGCTGTTTGGATTCAGACTGAGTGTGTTGTTGATTTTCCACGCTAACATCATGCTGTTTTGATATTGTGCCAGAGGGTATTTTTGCCCCTCCTTTATGCACATGACTTTTGTGATCGCCATCAGTATTTGCTTTGACTTTAGGTAAAGACATCACGCCTAGTCCATAACGATAAACAGCTTCACCACCGTGCCAGCCAGTGCTTGCTAATAAACCGCCTGAAATTAATGCGGCGATTAAAAAACCATAGCGAGGGGTGTGCTTTTTAAGTCGCAATAGAATTGACCAGAAGGTTAGCCCTGCAAAAGCAATTGCGGTCACTAAAGCCCAGTTTCTGTGCTCTGTCATCGCTGCATGAGACGGGGTATCGTGCGCTACGGTGTTGTACGCATAAAAACCTGCAAAAACAGTCAACAAGGTAATTACCATGCCCGCCCACAGACACCAATGTGCCACTATTTGCCAATTACTTTTTAAGGTTTTGCTCACCGGTAGCAAAGTCGAAAGTAGGAAAAAGCCTACCGAACTTGCCAGCAACCCCACCGTAAAATGTACGAATATGGGGTGCCAATTTGGAATAATTTCTATCATTAGATTTTCTCGTTTAAATTAAAAACAGTGGAAAATCTGACGGTGTATCACTCACATAAAATTCTTATGAATAATCAATACGTGATGGTTATTTAATGAAAACGAAGTTATGAGCTTTATATGCTTTAAGCATTAACAGGCTTAGGTTGCCAAAAAGCTATCATTCACAAATCCAAGACGCAATAAGGTCCGCCGGATTATCCGGTTGGATGTGAAATTAAACGAGAGGGGGTTGTAGTTCGGGAGAAACAGTACGAGTATAGAAACTCATACTTCTAAATGTAGGTTTGGAATAATGAACTGCTGTCATTAAGGTTAGTGTAGAAGATGTAATCGCCATATTACTAAGCGAACAAGAGATGCCGCAATCAGTATCACAGTTCATGTTTTCCATGTCTGTCATACTCATCGAAATACAATTGTCACAATGGGTTTGTGCTTGATGCATGGCTTCTTGGTTTTGCACGTCTTGATACAAGATGTTTTGTTGGATAATACCTTGCTGATCGACACTATCATCAACATCAATAATTGACATTAATGAAGTCGTATTTTTCATATCATTAGGCACACAAGCTGATGCGATACTCATCGATGTGAATAGCGAGTTGAGTGTAATCAATAAAATTAAAATACGAATCATTATGTCTAAATCCTAGCACAAATAAGAATCATTACAAGTTACCCTGATGATTGACGATAAATGGTCTATCAAAACCAAAGTGCGTAACAAACTAAGCTTGCGCTCTTTTTACTGCCATTTTTTCTGTTTTTAATAATAGGTTTTTCATTTTTTTACTTAAGCCTATTTCAAAATAATGATGAATTAAATAAGCGACCAAAATCATTAAAGCAGTCACAAGAAATAACAACAAGTATTTATTAATACTTTGAGAAAAATAATAAAAGAACAATTGCCCAATCGCATCATGGATCAAATAAAGCGGGTATGTGATTACTCCCATTAAAACAAACCAAGAACGTTTAATACTTGTTGTCTTTTTTGAGATCATCAATGTAAAAATCACAAAAAATAAGCTTGTTACCAATGCCACAACCAAGGCAGAAAATTCTGTGCCATAGACTTCAGCACGATGTTGAGCTCCCTCAATCGCATAATAAATGGATAAACCATACGCCATCAATAACATTACACCCCGTTGCCAATTAAAACCTTTTAAGTGAATACGATAAAATAAAGCACCTGCGCCGAAGTATGGCGCCCATTCAGGTATTAAAAACTGGTGAGTGAAACCATGAACAAAATGCGTAATTTCAAGTAAAGCCATCAATAACCATACAAATATAAAACGCTCAATATGACGAATTAGATTCAATAACATAATGAGAAAAACCCAAAAATAGAATTTTATTTCAATCTGTAAAGTCCAGTAGACCGAATCAATATTACTTCCACCAAAATATTCTGGCACCATCGTCAAATTAATTAAATACTGTTTTATGGTAATGTCGTGTGAACTAGGAATCGCAAACAACCACAATAATAGAGCCGTTAGCGTCACAGCAAACCAAAATGCCGGATACAAACGAGTAATCCGCGATACAGTAAACCCCCAAGCTGTTTTATTCGCAGTGGATAGTAAAATCACAAAACCACTAATAATAAAAAATAGATCAACACCTAAATAACCGTATTTAAACACATCGCTTAAATAAGGATAACTGGGCATGCTAGACAGCGAGGATGCATTTAAAAAAGCATAATGAAAAAAGACAACAGATATTGCAGCTAAAAAACGTAGCAAATCCAATTCGTAAAAGCGCTTCTTCTCTTGCACTGTTTGTGCAAGTTTTGATAAGGGTATTTGAATTCCCATTTTATTCTCCGGTATACCGATGATTTGAAATAATCATCACAACCTCGATAGAGGTTTTATAAAAAAGCACAAGCTAATAACGCTTATATGCTTTGATTGGTACTACAGTAGAATTAAACGACCGGAGGCGGGGAAGAAACCGAAAGGAAAAAATAATAAAAATGAGTTACTGCTTGCGGGGGATAATATGCATCCAAACTTGAATAAAACAGCTGTTTTTGTATACCCAGCAAAGGCATGTTGCACATACATTGGTCAGCACAGTGTGAATTATCACAACATGCATCATTCGATGATTGAATATCTGCATTTAGCTCATGCCCCATAGAGTGATTAGCAACATCAGTATTTTGATGTGTATGCTGATCTTCTAATTGTAGAACTTCGGTATGACGCTCAGTTTGATTTGAACCATCAGAAATATCACACAAACACACTTCTCCCATCGGGAAGAAAAGTACATTTAGCAAAAATAATAGTGTGATAAAACGAAGAAGCATACTCAATAGTCTAACGAGTACGATTGATAAATGTCAATATTAGAATTATGGGAACTGACCTAATGTCGCATTTTGATGATGAGTAGCAATATATAATTGGCAACAGCGAATGCTGGCGAGATAAATAATGTTGAACGCCGGTATCATTGCATGTTCTCCTACCTAAACAAACAACAACACCGACAAACAACTACGCCAAATAACATTGGCGGTACTACACTGTAGTCTTTCTCAAGGAAGCCCTGATTAAGTCCCATGAAATTCTGTAAGTCTCTAGGGCATTATATTCTAGGCGCGCTTCGCAGGAAATGCTTATTGCCTTCACAAGAAGTGCAACAACGAAGATAATGCCCTAGAGACTTACCCTGCGGGGCAACGCCAAGTTTCCAATTTCTTCGTTATTTGTTTTTACCATAGAATAACTATGCAAAAAACAAATGCCTCGAACTTGAAAACTTGGCGTTGCCAGAAATTATGGGACTTGATCAGGGTTTCCTTAACTAAAACTAAAAACGTGGGCCGGCAGTTTTAGCAACTTCTGCCTGCTTCTTAATAGCATCAAGCTGACCTGCAATTTTCTTTGCAATTTTGATTGCTTTGTCGGCTTTACCATCTTTTGCTGCCGCTTCAGCTTTTTTGATCATCTTGCCCATGTCGCGCCATTCAAAGCCAATACTTTTCGCTTCTTTTTGCGCATCTTTAGCCGCTTTTATTGCATCACCAGCACCGTCTGCGAAAGCTGTTGAGCTTAGCGATGATACGGCAAGTAATAAACTAGCTAATACGATTTTATGTTTCATATATACTCCTAAAACTGACCTGCTAAATAAGCAGGTCATTAACTTTTGTGGTTTTTGCAAAAACTTTGCAATTACTTACGTGCACCAGGACCATTCAACTCCATACCGTTAGACATAACGTATTGGAAGTATTCAAGTGCCTTGTACTCATCACTTTGTGCTTTAAATGGTTTAGCTCGTACCTGCTTATTACAACCACCATAACGACGATGCAATGTGCCTAAGCTACCCCATTTTGAACGGAACACAGGGAAATGTGTTACGTGACCCAATGCAGGGCTGAGTAGATCACCACGGATATTGCGGTTTGAATTGTAAACATGACAATCAGCACAGGCCATATTAAGCTGACCACGCTTGGCATAGAAGAAATTCTTACCTTTGTTGTACCATGCTAACGCTTTCTCAGTTTTAGGCTCAGTGATAATTTTTTGACCGCGTGCTTGTAACGAGATGTAACCAGACAGTGATGCCATTTTACCTTTTTTCCATTTGAAAGGCTTTTCACCGTTGTCTTTTAAACATTGATTGATGTCACCTTCCACCGTCACGATAGTGTCACTCTTTTCATCGTGGTATGGGTATTTAGCGCGGATTTTAGAAATGTCACCAAAACAGCTTTCAAATGATTTACCGTTTTTAAACTTTTTATTCCAAACTTCTTCGCCGGTGTCGGTTTCGATTTCGTAAGGTGGAAATTCTTCAATTTCCTCCCATTGGCTACGTGCGTCTGCATTCAGTGCATACACACCGTCTTTGAGATCGTCTAGTTTGATGTCTTTTCCCAAGCGCTTAGCAAAAAAGCCTTTAAACGCTTCACGGTCAGCGGCTGGGTCTGTCTTTGTTTCCTCTTTTGCCTGTGTCATTACAGGTAATAGGCTCATTGACAAGACAGCGATTGTGATCAGTTTTTTCATGTAAATTCCTCCTAGCGTCAGATGTGCGATATTTGGTTTCCCAAACACCGCAGTCTGATCGGTTTATTTCTCGCCGATTTTCTTTTCAATCGAGTCGCTTTTACCGGTGTTATCTTTCCAGCTTAGCTTCACGGTATCGTATTTTGATCCCTTGTAGCTGAATGATAAGAACGGGTTCTTTGAGATCGACCCACTCCACTCCGCTGTCAACACCGGCTTACCGTTTGCTTCAACAACCACTTCTGTGATGTGATGCGCAGGAATTTTTTTGCCGGTCTTTTTGTTCTTGCGAAGTCCAGTTTCCATCGGATGCGTAATCAGTGCTTTTACCTGAATTTTGCCGCCTTTGTCTTTGGTGCGTAATTTTATTGATGATTTAGCCATTGTAATATTCTCCTAATCCTTCGCTTAGCCGCCACAGCCGCCTTTGGTTACTTTAACTTCAGTCTTTGCGGTGTAGTATTTATCACCTGCTTTCACGACTGCAACTACATCGGTGGTTTTACCCATTTTAAAGCGCGATTTAATCGCTGGGATTGCACCTTCACCAAATTTGTAAACCGCTGCCAGTGGCGTTGGGTTCTTTGCAGTGATGATGATAATTTCTGTTGTACCATCAATCTCAGAGGTAATACCTACTGGTACAACCGCACCATTCTCAGCAATCTCTGGTGCTTTGATTTTGATTTTGTCAGAGGCTTCACCGCCACCTGCGCCCAACAACTTTAATACTTCATCCACTGATTTAGCTTTAAACGGACTGGCCGCATCGCCATCGGCAAATGCCATTGAAGGCGTCAGTAAACCTGTCGCCAAACCTGCTCCTGCAGCACTTGCCGCGATTGAGCCTTTTAGAAAACTTCTACGTTTCATTGAATATTCCTCAATTTAATTCTTTATTTATTCTGTAAAGCCGTTAAATACAACCGTAACTATAGGCTGTAAATAAACTCAATAACTTTATCAATCTCTTTATCAGACATTACGCCGTGGGGTCCAAACGGAATCATAATAGTGTTTGGATTAGCAACGCGAGCATCATAAACTTGAGCACGAAGCTTTGCTTTATCAGGAAAACGCGCTTTCATACCAATCAACGGTGGACCGATATTACCTGCTTGTTCGCCACCTGCAATTAAATGACAGGCAAGACAATTGCCTTTCTTTTTATCAAATGCCAGTTTTTTACCATCAGCGTGTTTGTCATCGCCTGCAACCGCAACCGATGTTAAGCCGACTGCCCCTGCAAGGGTAAGTACCGAAGCCGCTGTTGTTAAAATAGAAACAACAGAGAATGACTTGATGCGACCAACTGCTCGCATATGAACCTCCTAGTGTGTAAGGAAACGGCTTTATAAGTGCGCGTTTCTCAGGTTTGTGTAAACAAGATATGACTTGTGATTCGCATCATCTAAGAAATGAGAATGATTATCTATTAGGTAAAGCATCACACCGTATTAAGGTTTTCCCCAATTTATAAGTATTTGTTAATATTGAGGTTTACTTATTTGCCCTGCTTTCTCACTCAATAGTTTCCTACTTTTTAATCACTCCTGACAGAATGCTGTCAGGAGCACTGCTGTATAGTAAATCAACACTTAATAAAGAAGTGTCCTACTAATATAACAACTGAGGAATAAATCATGAGTGACCCAACCAAACAACACGGCGCATTTAGCTGGAATGAATTAATGACCAATGACATTGACGGCGCAAAGTCTTTTTATGGCGCGCTATTTAATTGGCAACTTGAAGATATTGACATGGGCATGCCCTACACACTGGCAAAAATTGACGGCACAGACTGTGCTGGTATGATGACAATGCCTCCCGAGGCTACCGGTATGCCACCGATGTGGGGCGCTTACGTGACTGTCGATGATGTTGAAGCCAGCGCTAAGCAAGCGGTAGAACTTGGTGGCAAAATACTGCTAGAACCACGCGACATTCCTGATATTGGACGTTTTTGTGTGATTAGCGACCCACAGGGCGCGGTGTTAAGCATCATCAGCTATTTTGAGAAATAAAAAACATGCCCCATCGCAAACAGATTCCATTCAGTGAGATGCAGGTAGCACAAGTCTTTGACGGCTACCCTGCAGATCACGCCGCCAAATTACTCACTTTACGCCAATTGATTTTTGACACGGCTGATGAGCTTGGCGTGGATGATTTGCAAGAAACACTCAAATGGGGTGAGCCGAGTTATCTCACAAAAAAAGGCAGCACACTCAGGCTCGCATGGCGAAAAACATTGCCCGATCAATACGGAATATTTTTCAATTGCAAAACACAATTAATTGAAACCTTTAAAGAACTTTACCCTGAAATATTCACTTTTGAAGGCAACCGTGCAATTCTATTTAGCTTAGATGATAGTGTTCCGCTACAGCAACTAAAACAATGTATTAACCTGTCATTGCGCTATCACAGCGTTAAACATCTACCCATGCTAGGCGTTTAAGAATAACCATGCGCCGTGCTGACCGACTATTTCAAATTATCCAATTTCTGCGAACGCGGCGGGTAACTACCGCGCAGTGGCTTGCCGAACGGCTGGAAGTATCAGAGCGAACCATCTACCGCGACATCAAAGATTTAGTTCTCTCTGGCGTAAATATCGAGGGCGAAGCAGGCATCGGTTACGTTGTGAGAAAAGGATTTGACTTGCCACCACTGATGTTCAGCCAAGATGAAATAAGCGCGCTAACCTTAGGCGCTCGCATTGTCGAAAGCTGGGCAGATACCTCATTAGCCACCGCCGCACAAAGTGCGTTAAGCAAAATAGAAACCGCCCTGCCAGATGATCTTAAAGAAAGCTTAGCAAGCACCCTACTCTTTTCTCCGCTCACCCGAATCAGCCCCGAAATTTCCACCACCATGGCAGAAGTTCGTCGCGCCGCCGACAAGCGTCGAAAAGTCAGCTTACAATACAAACGTGCAGACGGACAAAATTCCGAAAGGATTATCTGGCCGTTAGGCTTGTTCTTTTGGGGTTCAGTTTGGACCATCGGCGCATGGTGCGAAATGCGCAAAAGTTTTCGCATCTTCAGGCTAGATCGGATTGATAGCCTGTGCGTACTCGATGATTGTTATCCACAAGAAAAAGGTAAAACACTTGAAGATATGATTGAGAACCAGCGGCGAGAAGGTTGTCATAATTAATGAGTGCTTCTGCTCACTAACAAATACCAAGAGTATGATATAATCATACGAATAGATTTATCAGAGGAAAGCAACATGGCGATGTTACGAAAAACAATTACCGTCACAGAACAACAAGACTCTTGGATAAAATCCCAAATAGACTCAGGACAGTACGGCAATGACAGCGAATATCTACGCGAATTAATACGGCTAGACCAAGCACACAAAGAGAAAATATTGGTGCTCCGCACGGCACTTATTGAAGGTGAAAATAGCGGCACTAGTCAGCGCACTATGGCAGATATACTAAACGATGCCAAACAAAGACACGGCATAGATGTATAGTCTTTCCAATCAATCCAGCAAAGACATAGACTCAATTTTAGATTATTCAATTATCAGTTTTGGCATAAGCGTCGCCATTGATTATCATGCATCGTTAGAAAAATGCTTTGAAACACTAGACAAAAACCCCAACTTAGGCACAAAGATTGAGCATATACGCCCTGAGTATTTATGTTTTGAGCATCGCTCTCACCTGATTTTTTATAAGATAAAAAATGATGATATTTTAATTATTCGCATTCTTCATAAAAGCATGGATGCGCCAAAACATTTTAAATAGCCGCCTATAAACCCTAATCCTTCCCATCTATTTTTAATTCCACGTCAGGAATATGATGTTTAACAAATTCAATCACCTGATTTTTCACATCATCATCTATGATTTTAAGTTCGACAACCATTTTTGAATTCAACTCAAACGCGACCCAAATTAAACCAGCCCCAGTTGCGGCATTATAAAAATCATTCACTTTCACCATTGCTATGTCTGATTTTTTTACAGTAACGGGTGTACTTTTAACCCAACCTGAAAACTGTAAATTTCTAACAGGCGTGATGATTAACGCTTTACCATTATCCACCAATAAATCAACAATCAACTTTTTACGAAATAAACGTAGGATAATATTAAACAAAACAAGTAAAACACCCGTGCCACTGACTGGTTTCCATAAATCATCACGGGCTTGCCACATATCCGTTTCATACAAAGTTAAAAAACCAACAATAACTAAAGCGACACCAGCGAAAAGCATAAACGAGTCATAGGCTTTTCCTTTATCAAACTTCCCCGTAACGACTGGACTAGATTCCATATAACTTTATTTCGACCTTAATCCAATCAAAACAATAACAGGCTTTGCGTTATTCCTAATCAAAACTCTCTCGCTTAATATTCGCAACACCAAGCAAATCATGTTTTTTTGCTTTGCTTGATAAGAACGTCACTTTTTCAGAATAAGAATATTTAGGACTCATTTCCATAATCAAATCAATTCGCCCATCATGGTCTTTATCACCCGCCCACAAAAGTGCGAACAATGGCTCATCCACAGCATACTTGCCACCGCCTTCGATCTGTTTTTCAGTATCAAAAAGAATTTGAATCACACCACCAAAGTTAAATTCTAAGCGGAAACTTTTTTTGTTTTTTTCAGCCAAAGGCTCACCCAAACTTTTAAGAGAGCAGCTTTGCTTACCAAGCGTGATTTGCGCAGAATTTCCACGAACACCTAGGAAGCTTTCCCCACTTACTTGAGCTTTTTGGGGTTCTTTGGCTAAAGTAATACTAGCTAGAAATAGTGAAGAAATAAGAATTGTTAGTTTTTTCATTTTTATGATTATACCTCAGACTACAGACAAGCCCAATTGCACAAACTTGCTAGGCTCTAGCCTGCTCTTTTTAGTTCTGTCTCTGATAATTTCACGCAATGTTTTTTCATCCAGAGTTGAAAAACCCATATTCTCAATCCAGTTAATTAAGCTCTACTATACTCCATAGCTCACTCGGAGAATAAACAGGATATTCAGCATATTTAAAATCACTAATGTTTCTCGATACAATTGAATCGACAGGAATTAAATGCCCTGAAAAATACTGAACAGCGTCTTCAAAGTCCGTGAATTTTGAATTTACTGATTCCTTTAATACAGTTCTATCTACGCTAGCTATTTCAAAAATTTTCAATAAATTATGAATAACTGTTTTTGCTTTTTCTTTATTATATTGCCTAGAAACTAAATAATTGATTGTAGTGACTGTTGTTGCACATAAATAACCTTTAATTATCCCTGTCTCAGCAGAGCTAACAAGGTTAGAAGATAACTCTAAGAATTGTTCTCTCTCTAGCAAAACATCTAAAATTACATTTGTATCAAATAAAACTTTCAAAGATATTTATCCTCAAGATGTTTTTTATAATCTTTTTCATCGAGCTTACTATCTTTTAAAACACCAATTAGTGATTGGGTAATTGGCGCAATTTTTTGTTTTTTATTTTGTTTTGTGAAAATCGTAAAGTAATCAGCCACAATTTGAGAAAGAGACTTACCTTGTTCTTTTGCTTGTTCTTTTGCTTGTTTAATCAGCTCATCTTCTAAGCGTAATGTTAATTTTGTTTGCATCACAAAATTCCTGACGTATTTATACGCCGCGGATTATACGTCAATTCGCTATTTTTTCAAGCACGAGCTAAGCTCTTTATGCTTGTCTAACGCCCCAGATAAACTGAATTATATGGCAAACCAGCATAAAGATAGTTAAAACAAAAGAACCCTAATTTAAAAGATCATATTTATTCTTGTATACAGATAAAATCCCAGCGCTATAAAAACCAGACTAAAAATAACCGTTGTTGCTTTCCACCATGGTGAATAATATTGGGCTTTCTTACCGTCTAAAAAGCCTTTTAAAACAAAAAGAAAATGGACAACAAAGACAGCTACTATCGCAAATAAGCTAAAAACAAGTAAGCTATCGCTACCCCCCGAAAGAGCAATGGATGCCCCCGTATAAAACAATACAAAACTTGCAAAGTATGAGAGCAATGTAACAATAAAAATAATTTTAAAATTCATATTTTTTTTAAAAACTACAAAATATACATAGCTATTTCAAAGGCTACTCATCTTCAGAGGTTAACTGCCTGATTTATATAGAAAGCCGTATTTTTATTTTTTATATCATTTTCTTCTAAAATCTTAAGATGTCTTCGCATCTTTCCCTTGCCTTCAAGTAAATCGTTTTTATCATTAAATTCTACACCGTTGCTAAACTCAATAGAAATATGTTGTTTGTAAAGAAAAATTCCACCAATAAGCTGACCTGAAATATTAAAAATAATGCCACCATACTTAATATCTTCTTCAATCTCGGAGTATTCATCAAAGAACATTTTTCTTATTTTTTCTACAGTCGTAAATTTATCAGGAAATGTAGTATGAATATCTTCTAAAAACTCGTTAACTTTTTCATTTGATGATTTCATCGATTACTCGTTTTTCTCTTTTGGTTGTATAACACCTTGCTAACGGGCTTGCCGATTTAGCAAGTTTGAAATATAAATTTAACACAAACTTAAACAAAACCACAGAACATCAAGAAGCCCAGCTTTAGGCAAGTCCACTTGTTAGGCATTTATTTGTTCTTTATACGCCCTAAAGTAATTTCTCTCTGTTTATTATATATAATATTTGCCCTTTTATTTTGAAAAGCAATATAACTCTCTAGGTTCTTTAGTTTAACAACATCTACCTGATAACCTGAAAAAGAAGAATAATTACTTGTTTGGAAATCAAAAC